>ML809962.1:108249-139529 GCA_009831015.1 Picea engelmannii | reverse complement strand
TTAGGGACGTCTCCCTTGGACTTGCCCTCCTAAATAGAAAGAGCCCCCCATCGAGGTGACAGTGGGTGGGGAAGCTCTTGTTACGCCGGTTTCAAGCCCTGACTCAAGCCCTTTGGACCTTTCCTACAAACCGTGCGATAACAAAACCTAGACATTGTGTCTCCAAGGACACACTAAGTGAGTTGGACTTAGCTCACGCTAGCAAGTGTGTATTAGGACGGCAACAGGTAGGACCCTTGATAATAATCCCAACTGATACAAATTTCCATGAGGCAGAACCAAATGGATCAAAAATGGTTCCACCAAAAGAGACTATCAATTAGGAAAACACTAGCACTATGCCACCCCAGCTAGGATCTTTGGTGACTGTTATCCCCGATTTCTAGGGATAACTAGGAGATCATGTCTTGAGGCCCACAGGTCCTAGACATGGAGTACCGAGAGAAGGATTGACCTAAGCATAGCCCTGGAGGGCCCATCCTTTTCTTCTTCATCAGACTTGTCTTATCAGCAGCAACAACATCTATCACCATCGGCTTGGACTTGCATCAGAGAAGATTCTTGCTCCATGAGGTAATTGGTCCAGGTATCATGGTATGTGTCATGTTTGATCATTATAACTTTCAGATGTATGCATCAGGTTTCTTACATTTATAACAATTGCTTGGATCTTACACTAACCTACTTGACCATTGTTGAGGGGATTAACGGGGTGCCCTAGCAAGCTTGTACCCATAGGTTTTGGTTAGCAACCAGGGGGGATTTGAAGAGCCATCGTCCACTCCCACCATATTATCATTTTACATCTTATCTCCCATACATCCATCCCATTCCCCTAGTCCGGGCATTATGAGGACCTATTTGAGGGGTTACACTTTGTCCTGTGGGAAGAAGGGGCTAAAGGCCTAGGAGGTAAAAGCAGCTGGTAAAAGATAGAAGCCATAGGAAATAAAACCTAGAGATGCCTCAACCAGGGATCCCGGAGAAGGCAATAAAAGGCCTCTCGATAAGAAACAAAAGGAACCCAAAGAAAAATAATAAAAACAAGGCCTAGCCAAGAGGATGGGAGCTCTCATCACGAGCCGGCCCATTATTTTCATAGGTATCTAGTAGTATGACATTGCCATTATATAGTCACCACGCTAGAGCAATGACCCTTGGTTGCATGGCCAAGGGAAAGGGGGTCTCATCACGAGCCAACCTTATCATTTCTACGAAAATACTTGTGGGTAACACTGTCAGCTCTGGTCACCATGCCAAGGCAGTGTCCTCTGGTCAAACCTTGAAGCAAAAAAAAAAGGAAAGAAAAGGTAATAAATAAAGAAAGAATAAAGGCAAATAAAGGGCTTGGAAAAAACTACATCCATGACAGGTACAACTCACCTCCTAAAAAGGCACCCATGGATAATACCTACCTTTGGTCTTCACTTTGTCTGGACATCCTTAGATCATGCCACCTCATATTACATGGCTTGAATGATGTCTTTTGGAAACTTTCCTCTTCTTATGGGTGTTGGCCCAATAGGTTACCTTGTCTTTTTCTTCAGCTTTGTATCGTAGATCAGTGTAATATCTTTGAGCTATTATAGGATATGTTAGGGGTCTTGTGCATGTATTTGATAAAATTAATGATGAAATATGATTGAAATTGTTATGATCCCGAGGACTAATGAGCCCATGGAGGGCGAAGTTTTTGATGTGCAGGACCATGCCTGATGGATAGGTACCAGTGGACCGGTACACATGGGGAGATTATTAGCTCGGACCTCCATGGGGCTAAAGAGCCCATCAGATGGTTGTTGGGATGGCAGAGACAGGACAGTGACGTGATGAGCCTTTGCACATGAAGAAAAGGACGTTCCACCCGGGACACTTTGGCTGAGCCTAGCCTAGGGGGGATGACCCACTTCAGATGGAACATTTTCCTCTTGATGGAAAGGATGTCACCTAGGAAATCTGGACGTTACCTTGAGCGTGTGGCAGTTTAACGAGATTACTGGCACGTGTGGCAGCTTGGAGGAGCCCTAGAAGGGCTAATGCCTAACTTCTGGATGCTGGACGAGCCCAAAAGGGGCCAACGTCTCCCTCAGAGGGGCTTGATGTCGCACCTTTTGCTCATTTTGTGCCTTTTACTTAGCAGTTAATGTAAAAACAGTATAATTTTTGTAGTCAGCCTTGTCGATTGTTTTAATGACCTATTTTGTAAATTAAGGGTCATGGAATGATATATATTGAGGATGTTTTCCCCTCATTTGGACAATAACACAACTCACTCTCTTGTGAGATCTTAATTCTTGCACCCTACTGGGGTAGTTTTGGTGTTTTAAAGTGAGGCACAACTTTTGAAGGAGGATTTCTCTTGGCATTTATGGAATTTCTTTCAAGGAAGGTTTACAACTAGGGTTTGCACATGCTTTTCTTCATGATATGTAAGTGTTTTTCCTGCAAAACTTCTTGATTGAATGGTTGTAGGTTAGTATTCTTGCATTTACTTATAAATTTGTTGATTTTAAAACCCTAGGTAGCAAGCACACAAGTAGGTCATTGCTACATGTTCCCTTGTTGAGAAATAGTTTTTAGCCATTGAAGAAAGAAGATATAGCCTAGTCGTTGCTACACTTGTCTTCCTTCTTTCTGAGATAGCATTGAAGTTATAGGTTGAAAAGAGGAGACGTCCTAGGCCTAGTTTGACTACACCTAGTGTTTCACCTTCTATGGTTTGAAGGACTTGCCTTTGCAACACTTTCTCCCTTAAATTCATACTTTGAGCTAGCCGTTTTGCCAAGTTTATTTAGAGAAGGAGGAAAGAGCACGAGGCCTTGCTTAAGCAACACCAGAGTGAGCCTCTTTCCCCCAGGGTTTTGATTCTAGGGCCTTGCCTTTGCAACACCATAGAACCCTACCTTCCAGTCTCTTAGTTTTCATCCTCCCGAGACCTTGTGCACTTACTTTTGACTCCATATACCCTAAGGCACTGGTTAGATCTCCAACGTTGAGCCTCTAGTGTACAAAACCACCTTTTAAAACCCTAAATTCGAAACCCTAACTAAAATTACTAACAAAATAAAGGTTGATGTCATAGTGAATATCTCATCTTGACACAGCAAAGGTGAAATAATAAGCAATTGAGTGATGACGTCAAACATTTATTGAACCAATTATTGATTGAATATACTGTTGGCTTGGTCATTTGGATAGATATTGATGAATTGATGATCTTTCTTAGGCTAATTAACAAAACGTTGACTTTTATCTTGTATCTATTGCATTGCTTATTAAATGAAATTAGATAGTTAAAGAAGTACTAAGCCTTTGATTTATAGCCTACAAATATATATCTTGTGTTGTTATTATATTGTTCCGGGCGGGTGTTTTCAATAGGGCCTACACTTCTTTCATTGGCTGATTAGCCGGACTATCTGATACTGGTGGTAACCTGCGAGGAGGGAAATCTTAAAACTTGACCTTGTATCCTTTGCCTCTTCAAACCCCAGGTTACCGGGGACGTCTCCCTTGGGCTAAACCTCCCTAAACAGAAAGAACCTCCCCATCGAGGTGACAATGGGTGGGGAAGGTTCTTGTTACGCCAATTTTTCCTCTATCCTGTAGCATGTGACCTAAACTACAAACTGTGCAATAACATTTTGGCTTCGTTGTCGGGGAACACTGAGTCAATCTTCCTCAAGGACAAATCTTTTGGTAAGCCTTGCCTCAAAGACCTTTTCTCTTACAAGCTTACCTGGTGACTCCACTAAGACTTTATTCCCCTATTCTTTGATAGTTTTAGGAAAACTATCTAGTGAATCCACAAACCAAAAAGAGATTCAATAATCCTCCTTTAGCTTTCAGAAGGAAGCCTTCTGCAAATTCACCTGTTGTCAAGTCACTTTTTGGAAAGAGACTTCCTTTAAACATGTCTACTTCTCAGACTGGTACTACAAACCTAGTCAATAATCAAAGACAATGGTCATCTACTTTGTTCAAACCATTAGACATGTCAGCCATACCTGGTTACCCTAGGCAAATGCCACCCAATAATGAAAAGTGGTTGCCTAAATTTACCGGCACTAATGCCACTAGTGCCAAAGAGCATATGAGTAACTTTTGGGAATTTTTTTAGCTTCACCCCATTAGTGATGATGTTGAGGACTTGGTTATGAAGTTATTCTCTGCTACCCTCTATGATGCTGCAAGACGTTGGTACCTTAGCCTTCCTGATGGAAGCATCAAAACCATGGATAGACTTGAGAAAATCTTCCTCGGAAGGTGGAGTATCAAAGAAGACCCGAACATGCTTCTCACCCGACTAAATAGCCTTTCCAAGCATGAGAATGAATCTATTCGGGAATTTCATACCAGATTCGAAGCATTACTCCAACGAATTCCCCCAAGCCACAATCCGAAAGATGATTATCTTGTTCACATTTATACTAGATCTTTCAGTGGCCAAGTAGGGTATATTCTTAGAGGCAAAGACCCTCAATCCATTCAAGAAGCCCAAGAGCTCGCAACCAAAATTGAAGGAAATCTCCTTTCATCCAAGATTGAGCCCTTTGCTAACCCTAGGGGGAGAATAGACACCAAGCAAAAAGTGGTACACAATGCTGAGCCTACTTCGGATCTCTGCACCAGTATCTGTAAGCTACAAGCTTCAATGGATAGCATCATGAAGAATCAAGAATAAATGATGAAACAGATCATTAGACTTGAAAAGTCCCAAACCCAGGCGCCTAGACCTCCATTCAAAGGGCCATTCCAGAAAGGGAACCAAACTTACAAGCTGAAGAATGAAAATGAAGTCCCAAATACTCTAGCCCCTACAAACATTGTTGATGAAAATCCTTGGTGCCTAGAATGCAGTGAATCACATTGGGAGAATGAGTGTCCTTATAATGCCGTCCAGCAACAAGTCAACAATCTGGACTGTTTTTTGAGTTTCCCTCAAATAAATATCACTGATATAGAACATCAGCGGGCCCTGAAGGAAGTAGCCAGAGCAACAAGACTAGCAATAATTAACAACTTGGACCAGGATTCATGAGAAAAGCTTAAAAAGAAAGAAGTCCAAGTATACCGGAGAAAGAATACAAAGAAACCTACCATTGATCAGCCAAAATCTCCTGAGTTTCTTCCTCCCAAGACATCTAAAGCTGATAAAATTACCCTTGATTTTGATTTTGAAGGAGCTTTGTCGAAGATGCATGTGAACATTCCCTTAAAAGAAGCAATTAAGATCCCTTCTATTAAAGAACGCTTCAATACCTTCTTTTCGGGAACGAATGAGCCTATGGACCTCCCAATTATGCTGCAAGCTGACCACTTCAAGATCCAGTATGGTGAAAACCCACCTTTCTTCATGACTCTTATGATGAATAATAAATACCTTAAGAATTGCATGCTGGATACGGGTGCTGGTGCAAATATGATGTCTCTTAAAGTCATGCAGCAAATGGGCCTGAAGGTAACCAAGCCTTACATAAATGTGTGTGGGTTTGAATCCAAAGAAATACCCACACATGGCGTAGTTGAAAATGTCAAGGTGCAATTGAAAGAATTCCCCAAGAAGACTATCCACATAGATATAATAGTTGTTGATGTCCCGGATGTGTGGGGAATGTTGTTGTTTAGAAAGTTTGGTGCAATGATAGGTGGGTCCCTTGAAATGGTTCTCACCTTTTTGCGGCTACCTTTGAAAGATGGAACAACTGGACATTTACTCAATGTGACGATAACTAGAAACCATGTAGAAGATGTTGTTCCTTCTATAAATGAAGCGAAGAAAGATGTGATATAGACTCTTCAAGAATAATTTCTAGAAGATATGCCATTTGCAGCAGAAGAAGAGTTTGACCAAATTGAGTGGCCCAAGAAAGAAGAATACCAACAACTCCTAGATCAATTTTAGAAAAAAGAGGTGGGGATGGTGAAGATACTGAAAAGGAAAAAAGATGAAGAAGACATGCAAATCCATCCATCCCAACAAGAAGTCTTTACACCAGAGGCCCACTCACCTCCCTCAGTACAGTACACCAGGGTAGTTCAAGGAACAACCAAACACAAGATCCAAAAATACAAGGAGGGGGAGTTGGTATGGATGTGGGATACTCAGAAAGGAGAGCCAACTAATGTAAAAGGAAGTACACAATCATGGATCAGACCTTTCAAGGTCGATATGGAATCAGTTGATAACTCGTACTACTTGTCCACATTGGAAGGAAGAAGGTGCCCATTACCCATTAGCGGACGCCTCCTCAAACCCCACCAAGGTGGTTGGACATGATTGTATAGGTCTGCAGGTTCATGCCAAAGATGCTAAGGTTCTCATGCACTCTACGGTGAGCACATGTCCCCAAGTTGGAGCCAGATGTTATCCACAATTTCTAGGGATAACTAGGAGATCATGTCTCAAGGACCACAGGTCCTAGACATGGAGTACCGAGAGTAGGATTGACCAGAGCATAGCCCTACAGGGCCCATCCTTTTCTTCTTCATCAAACTTGTCCTGTCAGCAGCAGCAACATCCATCACCATCAGCTTGGACTTGCATCAGAGAAGATTCTTGCTCCATGAGGTAATTGGTCCAGGTATCATGGTATGTGTCATGTTTGATCATTATAACTTTCAGATGTATGCATCAGGTTCCTTACATTTCTGACAACTGCTTGGATCTTACACTAACCTACTTGAACACTATTGGGGGGATTAATGGGGTGCCCTAGAAAGCTTGTACCCATAGGTTTTGGTTAGCCACCAAGGGGGATTTGAAGAGACATCATCCGCTCCCACCATATTATCATTTTACATCTTATCTCCCATACATCCATCCCATTCCACTAGTCTAGGAATTAAGAGGACCTATTTGAGGGGTTACACTTTGTCCTGTGGGAAGAAGGGGCTAAAGGCCCAAGAGGTAAAAGTAGTTGGTAAAAGATAGAAGCCATAAGAAATAAAACCTAGAGATGCCTCGCCTAGGGATCCCCGAGAAGGAAATAAAAGGCCTCTCGATAAGAAACAAAAGGGACCCAAAGAAAAATAATAAAAACAAGGCCTAGCCAAGAGGATGGGAGGTCTCATCACGAGTTGGCCCATTATGTTCATAGGTATTTTGCAGTATGACGTTGCCATTATCTAGTCACCATGCCAAGGCAATGACCCTTGGTTGCATGGATAAGGGAAAGGGGGTCTCATCATGAGCCAGCCTTATTATTTCTACGAAAATACTCGTGGGTAACACTGTTAGCTCTGGTCACCATGCCAAGGCAGTGTCCTCTAGTCAAACCTTGAAGCAAAAAAAAAGGAAAGAAAAGGTAATAAATAAAGAAAGAATAAAGGCAAATAAAGGGCTTGGAAAAAACTGCATCCATGACAGGTACAACTCGCCTCCTACAAAGGCACCCACGGATAATACCTACCCTTAGTCTTCACTATGTATGGACATCCTTAGATCATGCCACCTCATATTACATGGCTTGAATGATGTCTTTTGGAAACTTTCCTCTTCTTATGGGTGTTGACCCAATAGGTTACCTTGTCTTTTTCTTCAGCTTTGTATAGTAGATCAGTGTAATATCTTTGAGCTATTACAGGATATGCTAGGGGTATTATGTATGTATTTGATAAAATTAATGATGAAATATGATTGACATTGTTATGATCCCAAGGACTAATGAGCCCATGGAGAGCGAATTTTTTGATGTGCAGGACCATGCCCGACGGACAGGTACTAGTGGATCGGTACACATGGGGAGATGATTAGCTCGGACATCCATGGGGCTGAAGAGCACATCAGATGGTTGTTGAAATGGCAGAGACAGGACAGTGATGTGATGAGCCTTTGCACATGAAGAAAAGTAGGACGTTCCACCCGAGACACTTTGGCTGAGCCCAGCCTAGGGGGATGACCCACTTCAGATGGAACGTTTTCCTCTTGATGGACAGGACGTCACCGAGGAGATCTGGATGTTACCTTGAGCATGTGGAAGTTTGACAAGGTTACTGGCACGTGTGGCAGCTTGGAGGAGCCCTAGAAGGGCTAACGCCTGACTTCTAGATGTTGGACTAGCCCAAAAGGGGCCAACGTCTCCCCCAAAGGGGCTTGACGTCCCACCTTTTTCTCATTTTGTGTCTTTTACTTAGCAGTTAAAGTAAAAACAGTATAATTTTTGTAGTCAGCCTTGTCGGCTATTTTAATGACCTATTTTGTAAATTAAGGGTCATGGAATGATATATATTGAGTATTTTTTTCCCTCATTTGGACAATAACACAACTCACTCTCTTGTGAGATCTTAATTCTTGCGCCCTACTTGGGTATTTTTGGTGTTTTAAAGTGAGGCGCAACTTTTGAAGGAGGATTTCTCTTGGAATTTATGGCATTTCTTTCAAGGAAGGTTTACAACTAGGGTTTGCACATGCTTTTCTTCATGATATGTAAGTGTTTTTCCTGCAAAACTTCTTGATTGAATGGTTGTAGGTTAGTATTCTTGCATTTACTTATAAATTTGTTGATTTTAAAACCCTAGGTAGCAAGCACACAAGTAGGTCATTGCTACATGTCTCCTTGTTGGGAAATATTTTTTAGCCATTGAAGAAAGAAGATATAGCCTAGTCGTTGCTACACTTGTATTCCTTTTTTCTGAGCTAGCATTGAAGTTATAGGTTGAAAAGAGGAGATGTCCTAGGCCTAGTTTGACTACACCTAGGGTTTCACCTTCTAGGGTTTGAAGGCCTTGCCTTTGCAACACTTTCTCCCTTAAATTTATACTTTTTGCTAGCCGTTTTGCCAAGTTTATTTAGAGAATGAGGAAAGAGCATGAGGCCTTGCTTAAGCAACACCAGAGTGAGCCTCTTGCCCCTAGGGTTTTGATTCTAGGGCCCTGCCTTTGCAGCACCATAGAACCCTACCTTCCAGTCTCTAAGTTTTCATCCTCCCGAGACCTTGTGCACTTACTTTTGACTCCATATACCCTAAGGCACTAGTTATATCTCCAACGTTGAGCCTCTAGTGTACAAAACCACCTTTTAAAACCCTAAATTCAAAACCCTAACTAACATTACTAACAAAATAAAGGCTGACGTCATAGTGAATATCTCATCTTGACACAACAAAGGTGAAATAATAAGCAATTGAGTGATGACGTCAAGCATTTATTGAACCAATTATTGATTGAATATACTGTTGGCTTGGTCATTTGGATAGATATTGATGAATTGATGATCTTTCTTAGGCTAATTAACAAAACGTTGACTTTCATCTTGTATCTATTGCATTGCTTATTAATTGAAATCAGATAGTTAAAGAAGTACTAACCCTTTGAGTGATAGACTGCAAATATATATCTTGTGTTGTTATTATCTTGTTCCGGGCAGGTGTTTTCAACAGGGCCTACACTTCTTTCATTGGCTAATTAGCCGGACTATCTGATACTGGTGGTAACCTGCGAGGAGGGAAATATTAAAACTTGACCTTGTATCCTTTGCCTCTTCAAACCCCAGGTTACTGGGGACATCTCCCTTGGGATAAACCTCCCTAAACAGAAATAACCTCCCCATCGAGGTGACATTGGGTGGGGAAGGTTCCTGTTACACCAGTTTGTCCTCTATCTTGTAGCGTGTGACCTAAACTACAAACTGTGCGATAATAGTGACAACTGCAGCTCAGCGAAGTCCAACGAGAGAATCAACTGGAATGACTATTCCTACCATCATCATAGATTTAAGCACCATATACAATGATGAATAAGGCTTGGAAGCTTCACACATAACCCTGGTGCTATTCACATAGGAGGAATAATCAGGGGATACATTTCCTCCAGCATCTGATGATTTGGTCCCAAAACCCTAAGAATGCGGCCTGGAAGTTAGGACCAATATCGACACTATATTTCTCAATCAACTGGAAACACAGTTGTCAGGAGAAACACACCCTCATATTGACAACTCTAAGAATGACATGGATACAGGTGAACAAGAAGAAGGAATGGGGAGCCATAAATAAGCATCCCAATGACCGAACTCTAAGCCAATACTAATCCTCTTCCTACTTCTCCATCTAGGAAAAAGACTCTGTCAATTGACGAGGACCAGTAAAAAGCCATGTAACCAGAATGCACAAAAAATTCCCCTGCTAGGGATCTAAATGGGCCAAGCCATGGAACAAAAAAAACTCTTGCACCAATATTACCACATAAACCACTAATTGAGGAAGAAGGAGGTAGGGTTCCTACCCTTGGAAGAGATAGAGAAACTATCATGGAACACCTCTATATAGAAGGAAGCCTAGGAAATACTCTATCTTGGGGGGATCAATATATTCTTGAACAAGTATAAGAAATCATTGATATACATGCCATTTCTTATGATAGGAAAAGGAAGGCCATGATGAAAAGAAAAGTCAGGAAAAGGAAGCTTACGCTTGATAACACCCTGTTCATAACCACAAAAGAGACACTATTTGACATAGAAAATGCTAGGATTATTGAGCTAATCGGATCAGGGATGGCCATAACTGATGCCACATTAGAGAGGGTAAAAAGGGATGAAAAGGAGGTAGATTCCATGAATAAAGAGTTGGACCACCTATGACATCAAGATGAGTATTTTCAAAATTCAACACAGGCAGTGATACTCTTGAAAAGTGAGTTCCAAGAGATGTATGCACAATTCAAAAGGGAGAGAGACCTCTTCACTTCCCAAATAACTTATTTTCAAGAATATACCCTTATGGGGCTAACAACCTGCAAAGACATGCAATGGTGGTATGAGAAGGCACATCAAGCCTTGGAATGGATCGACTACATCAACGAAGTACATAATCACTGAGATACAGAAGAACATGGCATATGAGTGTTGATGGAAAACAACATCACCCAAATAAGGAAGGTAGTTGAACACTAGGTATAAATTGTTGGATATAGTGTGATTAATATATTTTCATTGATGTCAACAACCAATATCATTGATGTGATGATAAGTTGGTATGACGAATTGTCATTGATATCAACAGTATTATGTCAACATATAATGGTTGATGGCAAACAGTTGGACAATATGCAGAGATTGAATCTTAGGAGAGTTAGCGAATGAAGATCAAAGCTCAAAAGATATGGTGAAGTTACAGTATGAAGATACACAGAGATAAAATCTTAGGAGGGTGACATAATGACGATCAAATCTTAGAAGAGATGGTGCGACCAGATCGGATGAAGATCAGATCAATGATCATTAGAGGACTAGTCAACAATCAGATCATATGAAGACTGTTGATATGCATGCAAAGCCTAGATCGACAGGGAATATCACAAATCCACATCGACCATTGATGGTCACTTTCCAAACAGATCTACGGTTGGTGACAAAATGAAGAAAGGGTAAAGGGTATTGACAAGACAGTTTGGTGCTTTATGTTAAAGGGAACGCTAATCTTAGCGGGCAATAATAAAGCGCTTAGGGATACAGTCGATAGGGCATATCAGACCCCTCCAACCTTTATGTCTTTAACAGTGGGGGGGGGTCTGAGTTGGTGGTATTTCCCATGAGAGGCCCTCATAACGTGTCAAATTCTTGTTAACTCGGACCCCCCTCACTCATTACCACTTACCGCCTACCACCCCCTCCAAGTAAACCACCAAATCACTCTTCCATACCACCTCTCGGCTCCGACGTCACACTCCACTACCCTGCCTACATGTCACACTCCACTACCCTGCCTCCGCCGCCACACTCCACTACCCTGCCTAACCATCACACTCCACTACCTAGCCTACAGGTCACACTCACGCAAAGCACGAGGTCTCTAAGTAAATGTTGGCCATCCATCTCAATGATCGATTAAGTATTCGTTGTCGGATTAAGCAGTGAAAGGTTAATTATATGGATCAAATATGACCATTGATCTAGTTCTATGAAATAGAAGTGAACCGTCTGATCCAATGTCCAGACTATCATCCATCTCATAAAAAGATCAAATCGTGACCATTGAATTGATAAGCACTCAAGAACTCATTTGGCCTAGATTCTGGTCACTGCCATTGGTCATATGGAATAAGAGATATAAAGGCAAAAGATAAAGCATCATTAAACATTATAAGCTTGTGGTTTTGCATTATCAGTCACATGTAATGGTTTGAAGGAAGAGCCTTTGATGATTTCAGTTTCTGAAATAATTGCAGAGATTCGGGATCAAGTTAAAAGATGAAATTGATCCATAATTTTGATCAATTTATGAAAATCCTTCATAGTATGAATGCTAAAACTATGATTATGGTTAAGTTAAATGAAGAGGTGTGATGGTTCCAAACAAAGGGACATAGTGTATCACTATGACATAGTTTTTAAGATTATATAAACGAAGAAGAGTGTTGAGAAGAGAGTGTCTCTACAGTCCAAATCAAAAGATATATTAACCAGAGAAGTAGAGAAAGATGTAGTAAAGAAATGATACAAAAGTTTTCCCGGATTTAGAAAATAAGGGTGGTTGGGTGGTGCAAGGGAAGGTTGGTGCCTGCAGAGGCAGTTGATACTTCCTAGTTAGTAGTAGCTTAATAAACAAGGCGTCTGTTATCCCCGATATCTAGGGATAACTAGGAGATCATGTCTCCAGGTCCACAGGTCCTAGACATGGAGTACCGAGAGCAGAATTGACCTGAGCATGGCCTTGGAGGGCCCATCCTTCTTCTTCTTCGCCAGACTTGTCCTTTCAGCAGCAACAACTTCCATCACCATCGGCTTGGACTTGCATCAGAGGAGACTCTTGCTCCATGAGGTAATTGGTCCCAGGTATCATGGTATGTGTCATGTTTGATCGTTATAACCTTCTTATATGTGCATCAGGTTCCTTACATTTCTAATAACTGCTTGGATCTTACACTAATCCACTTGACCATTGATTGGGGGGATTAATGGGGTGGCCTAAGCAATCTTGTATTCATGGGTTTTGGTTAGCCACCAGGGGGGATTTGCAGAGCCATCGTCTGCTTTCACCATTCTATCATTTTACATCTTATCTCCCACACATCCATCCCATTCCCCTAGTCCAGTCATTAGGATGACCTTTGAGGGTTACACTTTGTCCTGTGGGAAGAAGGGGCTAAAGGCCCGGGGGGTAAAAGCAGCTGGTAAAATATAAAAGCCATAAATAAAACCTAGAGATGCTTCGCCCAGGCATCCCCGAGAAGGCAATAAAAGGCCTCTCGATAAGAAACTAAAGGGACCCTAAGAAAAATAATAAAACAAGACCTAACCAAGAGGATGGGAGGTCTCATCATGAGCCGACCCATTATGTTCATAGGTATCCAACAGTATGACATTGCCATTATCTGGTCACCACGCCAGGGAAATGACCTTTGGTTGCATGGCCAAGGGAAAGGGGGTCTGATCACAAGCCAACCTTATCATTTCTGTGAAGATATCAGTGGGTAACACTATCATCTCTGGTCACCATGCCAAGGCAGTGTCCTCTGGTTAGACCTTGAAGTAAAAAAGAAAGAAAAGCAATAAATGAAAAATAAAGGCATTAAAGGGGCTTGGAAAAAGTGCATCCATGACGGGTACAACTCACCTCCTACAAAGGCACCCATGGGCAACACCTACCCTTGGTCTTACTGTGACTGGACATCCCCATACCATATCACTTCATAAACATGGCTTGAATGATCCTCTGTGGGAACTTTCCTTTTCTTGTGGATATTAGCCCAATGGGTTGTTCTGTTCGTTTCTTCAACTTTGTATAGTAGATGTGTGTAATGTCTTTGAGCTCCTAGAGGATATGCTAGGGATTTTATGCATGTGTTTGATAAATTTAATGATGAAATATGATTGACATTGCTATGATCCCGAGGACTAATGAGCCCATGGAGGGCATAGGTTTTGATGTGCAGGACCATACCTGACGGACAGGTACCAGTGGACCGGTACACATGGGGATATGATTAGCTCGGACCTCCATGGGGCTGAAGAGCCCATCATATGGTTGTTGGGATGGCAGAGACAAGACAACGTTGTGGTGAGCCATTGCACAAGAAGGAAGAAGGGCGTTCCACCCAGGACACTTTGGCAGAGCCCGACCTAGGGGGAATGACCCATTGCAGATAGGACGTTTGATTTTGATGTACATGACGTCACCTGAGGTACATGGACGTTGTCGGGAGCATGTGGCAGTGTGCGAGGATCATTTGGCACATGTGGCAGCTTGGAGGAGCCCTAGAAGAGCCAACGTTTTGGTCTATGGATGTTGTGCTTGCCCAAAAAGGGCCAACGTCTCCCTCAGAAGGGCCTGACGTCCCCCCTTTTTGCTCATATTGTGACATTTTTTAGTAGATTAATGTAAAAACAGTGTAAAATTGTTAGTCAGCCTTGTCGGTTGTTTTAATGACCTATTTTTATAATTAAAGGTCATAAGATTGGTATAAATAGAGGACGTTGGACCTCATTTTAGAGATAACATGACTCACTCTCTTGTGAGAGATATAATTTTAGTCTTTATCTTGGTATTTTGGCTATTGGAAGTGAGGCACAACTCTTGTTTGGAGGATTTTCTTGGCATATTATGGTGTTTCTCTTGTTGGAAGGTTTACAACTAGGGTTTGATGAGCATTCTTCATGATTTGTAAGTGTATTTTTCATGCAAAAATTCTTGAATGAATGGTTGTAGGTTAAATCTCTTGTATTTATTATTTCATTGCTATTATATTGCTTAATCTTGAAACCCTAGGTAGCAAGCACACAAGTAGGTCCTTGCTATATGTCCCCATGATTGAGAAACTTGTTTTAGCCATTGATTAAGGAAGATATAGCCTAACTGTTGCTACACTAATCATCCTTTTTCTGAGTTAGCATTTAAACATAAGTTGAAGGAAGGAGACGTCCTAGGCCTATTTGATTCTACACCTAGGGTTTTGACTTTTACGGTTTGAAGGGCCTTGCTCTTGCAACACTTTTCACCCTTAGATTTGTGTTTTAAAGCTAGCCGTTTTTCCAAGAATATTTAAAGAAAGAGAGAGGAGCATGAGGCCTTGCTTAAGCAACACCGAAATTAGCCTCCTCCCCTTAGGTTTTTTATTCTAGGGCCCTGCCATTGCAACACCATAGAACCTAAATCTCTAGTCTTTAGATTTAGATCCTCCCGAGATCTTGCCCTTGCTTTTGACTCCATAATACCTTAAGGCACTGGTTTATCTCTCCAACGTTGAGATTTTTGTGCCAAAACAATCTTTCAAAACTCTCAAATTTGAAACCCTAACTAACCCTAACGTCTACTAACCTAGCAATTGATGATGACGCCATGCTTTTATTAATCTTTTAGTTGATAGAAAACACTACGGCTAGGTCATCCCATAATAGACATTGATGTATTGATAGTTTTCATTGGCTAAATAACAAAACGTTGACCTCCTTGTCTATTATACTAACCCTAGAAGAAAGATGATGTCACCTCCAGTATACTTGATGCAGCAACTGCATGTATATGAGCATTTGATGATATTTAATGCATTGAGTTAAATTTAAGGATTGATCATTTTCATTGGATGCTATATCATTCTGGTATTTATTGACAAGTGACTTTAATTTKCCATTGCCATTATTGCAAACATTGACTTCGTCAATATTTACTGCTATTTATGCTCATGTACATTAAATATTGATAGTCATTGATTAATGAAGTACTAACCACTGTTACATGTGCTAGTATCATTATTGTCTTGTCTCGCAAGCAGGTGCCTCTTCTGTGGTTCTTCTTCATCTGACTATCTTCTTGGAGGTAATCTCTGAAGGGAAAACTTGCCTTAATATTTAAGCCTTTACCTTTTAAAACCAGATTGCCAGGGATGTCTCCCTTGGGCTTAGCCACCCTAAATAGAAAGAGCCCCCCATCGAGGTGACAGTGGGTGGGGAAGCTCCTGTTACGCCAGTTTGACCCTTACCCTTCAGCTACTCGACCTAAACTAAAAATTGAGCGATAACAAGGTCGTAGCGTCCTACCAGTTGGTGCTAGTGAAAAAGGGTGTCGGTACATCCTGATCAGTTGAAGCTGATAAAAAAGAAAGAATATCTTCCTTCTATGTAACATGTTAAAAAAAATTTGTAGTTAATAGAAAAGAGTTTGTGGTTTTCCCATTTGGTATTTGTTGTCATCCATATACACACTTGCAAACATGATCCAAGTCCTTCTCACTTAGTGTGTCCTTGGAGGCACAATGCATAGGTTCAAATCCCACGCTGTCACTTTGGCTTGAACCTCTTCCATCTAGGCTTACTCCTAGGGAAGCCAAGGGGGGTAGTCCCTAGTTTCTAGATAAGATTTAGAGTTTAAGTTCTAGGAGTTGATTTTAATTCGTTAAGGTTGGGGGCAGTCTAACCTATGATGATAAGGCAAAAATGCAAGATGCAACAACTAGTTATGTCAAGCAAGCCTTTCCCTAGGTCAACTAAGACTAGTGCCTAAGGCTGGACAATGGGTCAACTAGAGTTATAGGGTGTTTCGTTACAATATGATTACAAAATAATAGTTATGCCACAAGGATTGCTAGATACAATTACTTACAATAAAGAATGCTAAAGATACAATGATACAATGTAACAACCTAACCATGTTTTAAATGTATGTGCAGGATATGAAGAAGATCAAAGCAGTAGCATCATCAACACATTTATCATCAACATTCATAAGGATACTTAGGAGATTTACAAATCAAAGCACAAGTGTTCCACAATGATGAATATACTCAACACTTTAATCATTTAACCCACAAATAATTACTTGTACTATGAGATTGAAAGATTGAGTTTACAAGTATTAAACCACAAGATGAATTAGATTAAGCCAAGGTTTGATTATTTAGTGAGTTAAGGGTTCCTTAAGATTGTAATATTTAAATTACCCTTATTAAGTGTTTCACCAAAAACCTCCTCCCCCGGTTGCCAAATAGTGGTTGGATGCTCAAGAAGTGAGGCAACGAGGCCTACCCTAGCTTTGCAGGTCAACCCAAAAGATTAAGCTTTTACGAAAATGATTCTCTGCGACACGAGACCGTCCCCAGCCTAAAACCTTCCATTTCCCTCCTCAATCCTTGGTTTAGATGGTGAATATAGTGGTCTAAGGTACCCTATTAAGTATATTAAGTTGATATATCAATTGGTTAGATTTTTATGTGTATTAGAGAGTATTTAGGTGACTTTTAGTTGCCTTAAATAGGTGATTTTATGTCAAAACCAAAACTTTTATGAGCTTATTGTTGCCTTCCTTATACACACCTGCAAACGTGAGCTAAGTCCGGCTCACTTAGTGTGTCCTTAGAGGCACAATGCTTAGGTTCACAACTCATGTTGTCACTTTGACCTGAACCTCTTCCATCTAGGCTTACTCCTAGGGAAGCCAAAGGGGGTAGACCTTAGTTAGTAGATGTGTTAGAGTTAGGTTATAGGAGTTAATTTTAATTTGTTAAGGTTAGGGGGGATTATAATCCTAAGATGCTAAGGCAACAATGAAATATGCAAGGGTTAGCATGTGAGGCAAGCCTTTTCCCTATGTCAACTAAGACTAGTGCCTAGAAATTGGGCAAGGAGTCAACTATGTTAAAGGGTTGTTCGTTATAATAGATTACAAATTACTTACAAATTTACAAGAGTACTTCCCAGAGAGGACACACACCTGGTGCACCACGGGGCAGTCCCCTGCCACTACCCTCCGTTGTTTTCCTCAAGCCCCATTTCAGATGGTGAAGATGGTGGTCTAAGGTACCCTAAATAGTCTATTAAGTATATAAGTTGATTAAGTAGACTTTTAGGTGATTATTAGAGTGTTTAGAAGATTTTAAGGAAGTTTTTAGGTGCAATTTAGTGATATGGACGAAACTTAAAATAGCTTTTAGTGTGTTATCTTGAGCTTAAGCAATTGAGTTCATGAACACATGAAAAACATATAAGATGGCTGGAAAGTAAATACTATCACATGCACAATAAGATCTTGCTATGAAACAAGAGCATTAGGGCAAGAACAACTTGCCTTCAAGAGATAGAAAGAAAATTTAGTGTGTTTGCCTACTTAACCATTCAACACTTTTCAAGCCCAAGAAAATGGCTTCCAATAGATATAAACAATAAGACTAATGATCCAATTACTTGTTAAACACTTTAAATATGTTGAGCATTAAGATCTAAACCATGTGCAAAAGAAAGAGAATAAGCTTGAAAAGAAACTAAGCCAGATCTAGTTATGTTACTTAGGTGTTGCCCAATAGGCTTAAGATTAAGATGCAAATCTAAAACATAAGAAATATATGATTTAACCATAGATCACATCACATCATATCATATCATCAAGAATTAACACTTATCCTTGCCTATTGGGGTATTCCTCTCCCAACTAGGTAGGTGATTATTTAGGCTTTGCTTAGTTAGATTAAGTTCTTTAAGATTTTAGCAATTAGGGAAAACCATGAAAGAAGAGCAAGAGAGATAATCTAAGCTACAAGCTAAGCTACTAGGCAAACAAGAAAACCCCGTGGAATAGGTTGGAGAGGTGCCCTCACCTCCAAAACCTCACGACCAAGCTAGGAAAGGCTTAAAAAATGAAAAAGAATGAAACCCTAGTTAGATCTACACTACCCAAGGGCTCACACAAGAGGAGCGTCGTACCACTTCCTCCTCTAAGGATGTAAGATCCCACAACCAAGCAAAAAATGCCAAAAACGTACCAAAAAGGAAGGAGTTGCAAGTTAGGATTGAGATAATAGCTACCAAATCTCCAAGAGGGCCTTCTAGTGTTGTGTGCTTCTCCTTTGGGCAACCAAAAGCCTCTCAACCAGATCTGATATACCTGCAAAATCAGCAACTTTGCTTGCTATAATGGCTACACACAACCAAAAAAGATTAAGGAAAACCCTTGCCTTTTAGGGAAAAGTAATAATAGATGAAGAGTAATAGGGTTAGAGAAATGGAGTATGTGAGAGCTTCAAGTGACCCTTCTCCTTGAAGGAAATGAAACCCTAGAAGTAAACCTACAAGATTTCTCCAAGTAACATGCATACAATAGACAATATGTTGATGTGTTGAAACAAAATGACACTTCTATTTTATTTAACACATCAAGATAGATAAATCCAATAAGCATATGCCTTAGTAGATCTACTTAGATAACACTTTACCTAAGATCTAGTGTTGCAATCATCTAAAAAAATCATTACAATGTTACCTCCCATGCATAAGAAAAATAAGCATATGCCTTAGTCTTCTTGTTGTCCTCCAAAGTTTTTCCTTTATTGATATTACTCAAGAAAAAATGGTTTTGGAGAGAAAATAGTCCAAAACCCTAGAGCATAGAATGGAAATGAAATGAAATGAGTGACTAGAGAGAGAGAGTTGGAAATCAAGTAGCATAACAATAGCTTAAGATATGGTAAGTTGGGGAGGAGAAATGAGATCTATTTATACTTGGAGAGACAAACCTACCTCTCTTGGACCTAAGCCAAGTGTCCACCACCAAGCAAATGAGTAGATCTCAAGGCTAGGGCTCACCCCTTAGGGTTTGCACAATAGATATAGGGTGTGGAAAAATATAAAAATAGCTTGGATAGATCCAAGGGTGTGTAGGAGGCATGGGATTTGTGCCAAGGTAAGTGAAAGGTCACAAATAATTTTTAAAAAATTATTTGGTTGAGTTCCAAAAAGAGGGAAGGCGCACCTCTTGGGATGAGGGAAAGGTAAGGAAGGGTGAGAGATGAGTGAGGGAGGTTGGGATCACACAAAACCCATAGGATAGGTTGTAGGATCCATGCTATGGTAAATAAAGAGAGCCTCAAACAATAAAAAATGATTTTTCATTGGATAGACACAAAAGGGGGGCATAACTTCCTTGGAAAGCGCTCCACAAGGGTAAAAATCAAATAAAGTGAAGGGATGAGTGAGGTGGAGTGAGTGGGGTCACCTCTAGGGGTGATGTAAAGGTCAAATGAAGTCAAAGATAAAGAGAGGGGGCCACAGTCAAGTCACAAATTAATTAAAAAAGGAAAAACGTCAATCCCCCTAGGGGGGCATGATTTTTGAGTGTGGAAGGTGGGAAAGGGCTTAGAAAAGGTTGGAAAAGGTTGGGAGGCTAAATTTATGCTTAGGGGGTCTCTCTCTAACCATCATTACAATTTTTCACATCTTCTAACTCATTATTACAACTATTACATTTTGCCATGTTTGGACTTTAGCAATTAAAATTGTTGTTTTAGACTGTCTGACACTCTGGGTGGACTAACCCATGGCTAAAGTTGTCCGAATGAGTTGAAACTTGGTCCATGGATGTAGGGGGTGCTATTCCATTTCTTTTGAGCACAAATACCCCTATCAAAAGTACAAAGATCCAGTTTTTACAATTATTGCTCAAAAATAATTAAATAATTAAATAATTAAACCTCCAAACTTAGGGAAATTTAATTAAAAATTAATTAACTGAAAAAAACTAACCTAGACTTGACGGAATTCCACGAAAATTTCTAAGATGTCCTGCATGGTCATTTACAATGATTCCCTATAATAGTTACCAAAACATAAGCCCACTAGAATGTCGTTCACCACTTTGGAGGACTTATTGCAAGTGTGAGGGAAAAACTCAAGGGAAATCAGTAAGGCTGAAAAACCCAACTGATAACCTGAGGATAAAAAACCCTCGGTGAAAGGAACTCTCCCAGTGAACCGATCCCAAGGTAACTGACCTAGACATGACTCATGCAGGGCTATTACATTATTAACCCACGCAGGGGTGCGGAATTTCCAATTACAAAAAGAAGTGTGGGCCAAACACATGCCCGATAGGACCAAAAGTCTTCGACAACATGGCATCTGATGATGCATCTCTTCATGGCACATGAGTTGACCACTGGTGTTGGAGAGGCGGTCAACACTTATAAAGTGTGTTATTTAAGCATGAGAATGAAGAGAATTAACACATATAAAGCATTAAAAGAGAGCTCAATAATGATTTAGTTTATCACCATGCATGAGATCATTAACATGAGTCGCTTGTTATGAAAGAAAACTAAAGCACAAGGGCAAGGACAACTTGCCAAAAGAGAATAGAGGAAGCTCAAGATTATTACCACTTATCGTGTGTTTGTTTAGAGAATTAATATCAAAACATTAAGTGTGAAAAGAAGCTTGAAAAAAAATAAAATTTGTTGCATTCCTACACTATCAACTTATCCAACAATTATTAACTTGAGTGTGTTGGAAAATGGCCTTAAGAAGATGATAACATGAAAAGAAAACCACTTACTCAATCATTAAAACATTAACCATTTAGTGTGTATTGGATTAAAGCATGTAAACAAGATATATCTTATGAGAGATTATAACATTCAAATGGATCTGAGTAAGTTGATTGCGCCTCAAGGGCTTAAGCTAAGGATTAAAGTTTGTGGAGATCTAGATCTAGAATATTTTAAACCATTGAAGTATAAAAGATCAACAAAATCACATTATTTATCCTAGCCTTATGATTTTGGGGATTCCTCTCCCAAGGTGTAGGCAATTATTAACTTAGAAAAAACTTGAAAGAAAAAGTGAGAAGGTAAGCTAAGCAACTCAATGGCACAAGGTGGAGGCAAGCCGACCCTTGTTGAGGCAATGAAGTTGTAAGGAAAACAAGCCACAAAAACTATGCATAAGAATCTCACTAACCCCATGTCCTAGCTTAGAAATGAGTAAAGATGAGACAAAAACTTGAAGCAAGCTAACCCTAAGCACACACATGGGAGGTAGGTTGTACCAATCCTCCTCCCAAGCCTATGAGCTACTAAAAATCTACAAAATTGACTAGATCTATGCACAATGAGCTAGAAAAGACAAAGGAGAGGTTGAGAATTATTACCCACTTGAAGTGGAGGGTCTTGGAGTGTTGTGTGGATATTTTAGGGAAGCTTAACCCCCTCAACCTGCAAAAACCTTCAAAAACCAGCAAGCTATGCTTGCTGGAAAATCTACACACAACCAACAATGTGAAGAAACAATTATGTTTTTAGGGTAGACATTTTTCTCCTTCAAAACTCAAGATAAAATATGATTAAAGTGACCATTAGACCATGTTAAGCTAGCTGAAATATATATGGAATGATAAGCAAGTGGAAGAATGAGTAATGATAAGAAAAATGAAGTTTATATGTGCTCTAAGGGAGGACTCTTCCTTGAAGAAATCCCAATAAAGCTCTTGAAGCCAAACCTGCAACACTTGACAAGTTCATATGCATACAAAGATAATATGGCTGAATATGCTAATAATATGAAATAATGATGAGTCTCTTCATGGCACATGGATTTGACCTCCTAGTTGGAGAGGTGATCAACATCTGGCTCCACATGGGGACGTTTGTTCGATCTTCTCACATGAGATAGAGAGCATACGAGAATCCAACACCTACAAAACAGAGTGCTCAGCAATAACCAACATAAGAATACATATATACATAATGAAATAAACAAATGATATATACAACATCTACAAAATGAAATAACTAAAGTACAATGTCAATAATTTTACAAAATGAAATCTATGATACAAAAAAATTTCTAAGTACATATTGACATAATAAATTGAAATAATACAAAAATGAAATACAAGAAGGGTTAGAGATACGTTACAACCATCCAAGAAATGGATGAAATTACACCCCAAGTGTTTGAAACATCCTTGTCCAAGATGACTCACAGAAGACCCCTTCCCAAGTTTTATCAACTTGGAATTTTTTGTGAGGAAGAACCAACCAAGAATCATGCTCCTTCCTCTATTCAATGAAACGTGGGAGTTTGACAATCCGTGTAGCATTTTAATACTTTGCTACATATGACTATCAAGGTGGAAGGCCAACCAATACTCATAATGATATGGAACTGATAAACTAAATTCGCCTTCCTTTTCCTCATAATTCTTCATTAATTCATCTTCTGGTTAAGAGGTTGAAAATGAGCATGTCAAAGGAACCATAACACCATTTTCATCAATGTTGTCAAAGTTCTCCTCTGAAAATATTGGTTCATCGGGAGGAGGGTGCAGACTTGAATTATCTAGATGTTCAATATTTTCAGACTCAAACTCCTTTACCTCTTCCAAATGAATGACTCATTCATTCATGGATTCATCCGAAATTTCCCCATGAACTTCCTCATCTGTTTCATTGTCAGACTCAAGTTCAAGGGGGTCCAGATATTCAATATAAGTTTCTGTTAAGTTAGCTTCCATGATATCCAATTGATCTTCCATGACCACAAGTTGTTCATTCATGGCTTCACACTGCTCTTCTTGGAAAAATTGCACATTCTGAATCACTTCATTAAGTTCCTCAATGGGTTCTAGTGGAGTATCAACCTCTATGTCTGAACTGATTGTTTCAATAGCTGGAAGATTCTTCCTCTTCCATTTTTCTGTAAAGTCATCAACCAATTCATTGTAAATTTCATCTCGATTATCCCCAAATCATTCCAAAAAGTCATGCAGAAAATACCATATGGTCTTGATTGATTTATCTTTGTGAAGAAGAAACCAATCACAAGCACTTCCCTGGCCCTCTAAAAGATTCCAGGAAAACAATCTCATAAGAGCATCCTCACAAATAGGTATATAATCCCAATAATCAATTAAATTCCAAAATGCCTTGACATGAGCACAAGCATTACCACCCTCATGAAATTTAAGAATAGTGTAAAGAATATCTTCAGGTATATCATTAGGATAACCAACTATTTCTGAAAAATCAAAAGGTTTCATGAGTTCGCTCATTGAAAAAAAATATGGGACCCAAAATTACTAAGGATCCAACAAGAAGGGAAGCATTCTAGCTTCATCCAAAATCCTTTCCAAGTTCAAAGATGAAGAAAACAAGCCTTGAGTTCCTTCTTGAAGAACACTTTGTCAAATTATTTTAGAGTGGAGTCGCCAGATGACCAAGTTAAATAGACAAGGGCATCAAAAAAAGAAAAAACAAGAAGGAAAACAAAAGTTAGATTATTAATTTTGGAACAAGAATTGGATATCAGTGAGTTCTTCTTCTCCAAGACTTTCAAGCAGCCCACAAGGATTGATCCTTGTGATAAACTTGAAAAACAAATTCAATGGAGTCGCCACTTGGAAAGGAATCACACAAAGATAACCAATGGAAGATCAAAGAATTCTAGGGACTAAAGTTTTTTATTGTTTAGTTCTTAAAAAAAAGAAAATAAGTTAAGTCGTTTTGACCAAGGACAAATGACTTGTCCCCGGCAACGGTGCCAAAGATGTTTCCATCCCTATACACACTTGAAAATGTGAGCCAAGTCTTTCTCACTTAATGTGTCCTTGGAGACACAATGCCTAGGTTCAAATCTCACGCTGTCACTTTGGCTTGAACCTCTTCCGTCTAGGCATACTCCTAGGGAAGCCAAGGGGGGTAGTCCATAGTTTCTAGATAATATTTAGAGTTTAAGTTCTAGGAGTTGATTTTAATTCATTAAGTTTGGGGGGAGTCTAACCTATGATGCTAAGGCAACAATGAAAGATGCAATGGTTAGTTATGTCAAGCAAGCCTTTCCCTAGGTCAACTAAGACTAGTGCCTAAGGTTGGGCAATGGGTCAACTAAAGTTATAGGGTGTTTCGTTACAATATGATTACAAAAGAATAGTTATGCCACAAGAATTGCTAGATACAATTACTTACAATAAAGAATTTTAAATATACAATGATACAATGTAACAACCTAACCACGTTTTAAATGTATGTGCAAGATATGAAGAAGATCAAGGCAGTAGCATCATCAACACATTTATCATCAACATTCATAAGGATACTTGGGAGATTTACAAATCAAAGGAAAAGTGTTCCACAATGATGAAGATACTCAACACTTTAATTATTTAACCCACAAATCATTACTTGTACTACAAGATTGAAAGATTGAGTTTACAAGTATTAAACCACAAGATGAATTAGATTAAGCCAAGGTTTGATTACTTAGTGAGTTAAGGGTTACTTAATATTGTAAGATTTACTTACCCTTATTAAGTGTTTCACCAAAAATCTCCTCCCCCGGTTGCCAAATAGTTAGTGGATGCTCAAGAATTGAGGCAACGAGGCCTACCCTAGCTTCGCAGATCAGCCCAAAAGATTGAGTTTTTACGAAAAAGACACTTCGCGCCATGAGACCATACTCGGCCTAACACCTTCTGTTTCCCTCCTCAATCCCTGTTTTAGATGGTTAATATGGTGGTCTAAGGTACCCTATTAAGTCTATTAAGTTGATATATCAATTGGTTAGACTTTTAGGTGTATTAGAGCGTATTTAGGTGACGTTTAGTTGCCTTAAATAGGTGATTTTATGTCAAAACCGAAACTTTTATGAGCTTAGAAAGTGTGTTATTTAAGCATGAGAATGGAAATCATTAACACATATAAAGCATTAAAAGAGATCTCAATAATGATATAGTTTATCACCATGCATGAGATCATTAACATGAGTAGCTTGTTATGAAAGAAAACTAAAGCATAAGGGCAAGGACAACTTGCCAAAAGAGAAAAGAGGAAGCTCAAGATTATTACCACTTATCTTGTGTTTGTTTAGAGTATTGAGATCAAAGAATTAAGTGTGAAAAGAAGCTTGAAAAAAAAACTTTAGTTGCATACCTACACTATCAACTTATCCAACAATTATTAACTCGAGTGTGTTTGCAAATGGCCTTAAGAAGATGATAACATGAAAATAAAACCACTTACTCAATCATTAAAACATTAACCATTTAGTGTGTGTTGGATTAAAAAATGTAAACAATATATATCTTATGAGAGCTTATAACATGCAAACGGATCTAATTAAGTTGAATGTACCTCAAGGGATTAAGCTAAGGATTAAAGTGTGTGGAGATCTAGATATATATTATTTTAAACCATTGAAGCATAAGACATCAACAACAACACATTATTTATCCTAGCCTTACAATTTTGGGGGTTCCTCTCCCAAGGTGCAGGCAATTATTAACCTAGAAAAAACTTGAAAGAAAAATTGAGAAGGTAAGCTAAGCAACTCAATGGCACAAGGTGGAGGCAAGTCAACCCTTGTTGAGCCAATGAGGTTGTAAGGAAAACAAGCTACACAAACTATGCACAAGAAGCTCACTAACCCCACATCCTAGCTTAGAAATGAGTAAATATGAGACAAAAACTTGAAACAAGCTAACCCTAAGCCCACACATTGGAGGTAGGTCATACCAATCCTCCTCCCAAGCCTATGAGCTACTAAAATTCAACAAAAAATGACTAGATCTATGCACAATGAGTTAGAAAAGACAAAGGGGAGGCTAAGAATTGTTACCCACTTGAAGTGGAGGGTCTTGGAGTATTGTGTGGCTATTTTAGGGAAACTTAACCCCCTCAACCTGCTGCAAACCTGCCAAAACCAGCAAGCTATGCTTGCTGGAAAATCTACACACAACCAACAATGTGAGGAAAAATTTATGTTTTTAGGGCAGAAATATTTCTCCTTCAAAACTCAAGATAAAATATGATTAAAGTGACCATTAAACCATGTTAAGCTATCTGAAATATATATGGAATGATAAGCAAGTGGAAGAATGAGTAATGATAAGAAAGATGGAGTTTATATGTTCTCTAAGGGAGGACTCTTCCTTCAGGCAATCCCAATAAATCTCTTGAAGCCAAACCTGCAACACTTGACAAGATCATATTCATACAAAGATAATATGGATGAATATGCTAATAAGATGAAATATTTGCACCCTATCTAGCAAACCCATATATATAGATCTACAAAAATACTCGTTGTTAGATCTACCCAAGTAACAATTTACCCAAGATCTAATCTATGCATTAATCAAATCAAACATTTACAAATTTACCTCACATGTAGCAAGAACAAAAATACTTTGTTCTCTTCCAATGATCCTCCAATGTTTCTCCTTTATTACTCAAAAATGGATCTTGGAGAAATATTTGCTCCAAAACCCTAAGAGCCGAAGAATGGAAGATGGACAAGAAAGAGAGAGAGAGAGTGCAAAATCAAGTAGAATAACAATAGCTCCATATATTGTGAGGAGGGAGAGAGAAAATAGATCTATTTATACTTGGACAGACAAACGTACCTCTATTGGATTAATGCCAAGTGTCCACCACCAAGCACAAGGTGAGATCCCAAGAAGCGGGGCACACCATATGGGGTTTCAAGTTTGGATCTAGGGTGTGGATGAGTGAGGGGATGTTGTAATAAAGAAAAAGGGGAGTGGGAGTGATAGGAATAGTGTTCCAAGGAATATAATAAGTCTTCCCTTCATTGTTTTATTATATTTTTACTTTTTGGAGACTTTCTAGAAGGGAGGCACACCACTCTAGGCAAAGTGACATTTTTTCTTAATGGCTAGGTGAGGGGGTGATGCGAGGGTTGGAAAAGGTTAGGAAAGATTAGGAAAGGTTAGGAAAAATCTCTCTCACCTTTATCCATATTTACATCAACCTTTTATCTCAAAATTACAAAAAAACATTTTTCCAATGTCATGACTTAGCAATTAAAATTGTTGTTTTTGACTGACTGACACTCCGGGTGGACAAACACCTAGAAAAAGTTGTCTGACTGAGCTGAAACTTGGTACAAGGGTGTAGGGGGTCTCATTCCATTTATTTTGAGCAAAAATACACCTATCAAAAGTCCAAGAACCTAGTTTTTACAATTTTTTCTCAAAAATAATTAATTAATTAAATAATTAAACCTCCAAACTTAGGGAAATTTAATTAAAAATTAATTAATTAAAAAAAACTAATCTAGACACAAGGGAATTCCGCGAAAATTTCTAAGATTTCTTGCATGGTCATTTACATCATCCCTAAACAATATTTACCCGAAGATAAGCCCATTAGAACGCCATTCACCACTTTGGAGGAACTATTGCAAGTGTGAGGGAAAAACTCAAGGGAAATCAATAAGGCTGAAAAGACCAATTGATAACCTGAGGATAAAAAACCCCTGGTGAAAGGAACTCTCCCAATGAACCGATCCCAAGGCAACTGACCTAACTGTGACCAATGCATACTTATTACATTATTGACCCACGCAGGGGTGCAAAAATTCCAGTTACAAAAAGAACTGTTGAGGCCAAAAATGCCCTGTAGAACCAAAATCTTTGAAAAATGAGCATTTGATGATGCATCTCATCATGGAACATGGATTTTACCACCTAGTTGAAGAGTCGGACAATAGGTTCCATGATAAAATACTATGTTAAAATTTTGTTTTCATTAATAAAAGAAAAATTGATATAATAATTGTATCACTGATTCACCCCTCCCCCCTCCGCCNCCCCCCCCCCCCCCCCCCCCCCCCCCCCCCTAGTGACAGGATATAATCCTTCAATTGATATCAGAGAAGGTATCTTCACAAAAGGTTTAAATCAATTGAAGAGGAATATACATTAGAATGGATCAAAAGTTGAAGATGTCATCAAAAATCCCCTATTTAATGGCGAAGACTATGTCTTCTGGAGTGTTAGAATGAAAAGCTATCTGATGTCCATTGGACTAGAAGTAAGGACATTACTAGAAAAGGGATATGATGTTCCAAAAACCACTCCCATAGAAGCAGAATACAAGAAACATTTTTGGGAACATGCAAAGGATTTAAACACACTACAAGCTGAACTGAGTAAGAAAATCCTTGCTAAGGTACTAAACTGTAATAATGCAAAACAACTCTAGGATAAATTGGAAACCATGTATGCAGGAGATTCCAAGGTAAAAAGGTGCAAACTCCAGACTCTCAGAGTACAATATGAAGGTTTTAAAATGAAGGATGAAGAGAATATCTAGCAGTACTTTGAAAGAATTATTAATATTGTTAATGCAATCAAAGGATTGGGAGTAGAAGTGTCAGACAATGAGCTAGTTGAAAAGGTACTAAGAACACTACCTATTCTATACAATCCTAAAGTGTCCTCTCTTGAAGATCAGGAAAATCTATATAAACTCACCATGGATGAATTGTATAGAATCCTCACAGCCTATGAGTTAAGATTAGGTCATGAGAACCTCCCACAAGGAGAGGTAGCATTTAAGGTGATCAAGAAAACAAAAAGTTAGAAGAAAAAAATTCAATCCATCCATCATGAAGAATCTGATGTGGAAGAAGCTAATTTTATTAGAAAACTTTAGAAAGGAGCAGGGAAGTACAAAGGCAAGTTGCCTTTCAAATGTTTTGATTGTGTCAAGGTTATCCATTTTGTAGCCAAGTGTCCCTATCCCAAGGAGGACCCTGAAGATGAAGAAAACAAAACTACACAATACAAGAAGAAGGAAAAACCCAACTACAAGAAAAAAATATACAAAGGGAAAAACAATTTATACTCAAAAGAAGAAAACAATAGTTCATCAGAGTCCAGTGATAGTGATGAATCTGAAGATGATGAAGTCCCTTTTCTAGTTATTGAAGAGTCTAATGAGATAGAGGAAATTAAACATGAGAAAGAGTCAGAAGATGAAGTAGAAGTTAATATGGAAGAAGAACTCCTCAGTGCCTTGGATGAATTAAGAAAATACAAAAATAGATATAGACAACTAAAAAGTTTTGTAGTTGAACAAAAGGAAAAACATGAACATAAAGAAAAAGAGATGGTGAAACTCATGACCAACCTGAAAAAACAAATCCTAGAAGAAAATATGATCGAAGAAAGTCTGGAAAAGTCTCTTAAAGAAAAACAAATAACCTATGAAAGAATGGAGACAGAAATAGTCCACCTGAGAAAAGAACTTGATGCAAAACTCATTCAAACAAAATATGAAAATAACTCTAAAATATTAGATAATATTATTACCACACAAAAGGGTTCAGCTAATAAAAATAGAATAGGCTATTCTCAAGAAGAAAGTCGAGTCAACTTAAAATCTTATGCAGATACTCTCCTCAGTACATTCAAGAAGAAAAATGAAGAGAAGACAAGTAATGATCAGAACTCTAGAGGACCACTTCCAGCCATCAAGAGGGAAGATAAGAAAATACCAAAGATTTTTTATCAAAACAGGTATCCTCGCATTTTCTTTGGTTATTTCTTTGCATGCTCTAATTTCGGACACAAAGCTATGAATTGTAGAGCATATAGAAGGAAAAATTTGAGGGTTAAGAATTATAACCATAAAGATAACCAAGCAGTAAATCAAGTCAAAAGAAGAAACTATAACTCTTTTGCACCTCTACAATAAGGGGACCTAGAATGATTCAAATGTCATAACCATGGACATAAGGCCGGTAATTACAGATTAATGGAAGTCTCAGAACAACCAAGATTGATTAGAGAGAAAAATAATATTTGGAAAGAAAAAACATCTAAGAAGGAATGTCTTATTGCCTTAAAATCCCAAGATAAATAAGATATTTGGTATGTTGACAGTGGATGCTCAAAACATATGACAGGAAACAAGGAAAAGTTTCTGAACTTAAAAAAAAGAGGAGGGTAAAGTTACATTTGGTGACAATGCTTCAGGTAACATACTTGGGAAAGGCACTATTATCTTGGGAAAATACAAAGGCAATAATGTGTTTCTTGTTGAAAAACTAAAAACTAGCCTATTAAGTGTCAACCAAACCTGTGATCAAGGGCACTTTTGCATCTTTGATTCCCAAAAATGTGAGATTAGGAGAGAAGACACAGGAAAACTAGTTGGTACTACTCCTAGAACTCCCGAAAATGTGTATATACTAGATGAAAAATTGAATGAGGAATGTCATATGAATCTAATAGATGAAAGTTGGATATGACATAGAAGGTTGGGACATATTAACTTTGAAAATATAGTGAAATTCAACAATCTTGGTGCAGTAAGAAACATGCCAAAAATCATAAAGCCATCAAATACTATGTGTAGACACTATCAACTAGGAAATCAAACTAGAATAAGGTTCAAAGAAAAAGAATACTCAACCTCAAAACCTTTAGATATTGTTCACACTGACCTTTGTGGACCTGTTATCCATGATATCTAGGGATAACTAGGAGATCATGTCTCGAGGCCCATAGGTCCTAGACATGGAGTACCGAGAACAGGATTGACCTGAGCATGGCCCTGGAGGGCCCATTCTTCTTCTTTCTTCACCGTACTTGTCCTGTTAGCAGTAGCAACTTCCATCACCATCGGCTTGGCCTTGCATCAGAGAAGACTCTTGCTCCATGAGGTAATTGGTCCAAGGTATCATGGTATGTGTCATGTTTGATCATTATAACCTTCTTATATATGCATTAGGTTCCTTTCATTTCTGATGACTACTTGGATCTTACACTAATCCA
>ML809962.1:38479-67126 GCA_009831015.1 Picea engelmannii | reverse complement strand
CAGCTGGTAAAAGATAAAAGCCTAAAAATGAAACCTCGAGATGCTTCGCCTAGGGATCCTCGAGAAGGCAATAAAAGGCCTCTCAACAAGAAACAAGAGGGACCTGAAAAATAACAAACAAGACCTAGTCAGAGGATAGGGGGTCTCATCACGAGCCATCCTATTAGGTTCATGGGTATCTAACAGTATGAAATTGCCAACATATGGTTACCACGCCAGGATAGTGACCTTTGGTTGCATGGCCAAGGTAAAAGGGGTCTCATCACGAGCCAACCTTCTCATCTCTGTGAAAGTACTTGTGGGTAACACTGTCAGCTCTGGTCACCATGCCAAGGCAATGTCCTCTGGTTAGCTCTTGAGTAAAAAGAAAAAGAAGAAGAAAAAGCAAATAAAATAATAAGGATGAAAAATAATAAAGGCAAGAACGGGCTTGGAAAAATATGCATCCATGATAGGTACAACTCGCCTTCTACAAAGATACTCACAGATAACATTATGCATCCTTGGCTCTCACTTCACCCACATGTATGGACATCCCCTAGCCAGATCACCTCACTTACTTGGCTTGCATGAAATCCCCCTATAAACTTTCCTTTTCTTGTGGATACTAGCCCAATAGGATGTCTTGTCTTTTTCTCCAATCTTGTATTGTAGGTTTTTGTAATGTATTTAAGCTACTAACAGATATATTAGGGGTTTTATGCATATGTTTAATAATATTGATGATGAAATGTGATTGACATTACTATGATCCCTGTGACTAGTGAGCCCATGGAGGGAATAGATTTTGATGTGCAGTACCATGCCCGATGGACATGTACCATTTGGACCGGTACACATGGGGAGATGATCAGTTCGGACCTCCATGGGGTTGAAGAGCCCACCAGATGGATGTTGAGACCCCATTAGGGGGTAGAGATAGGACGGTATTTGATCAGGGTTTTGCAACAGAGAAGAAGAGGACGTTTCATCAGAGGTACTTTGGAAGAGCCCAGCCTAGGGGGATTGACCCACTTCCAGTGAAACATTTACCCTGGATGGCCCAGGATGTCACCTATGGGCTCATGACATCACCTTGAGGGTGTGGCAGTTTGACAGGGTAGTTGGCACGTGTGGCATGATGGAGAGACCCAAAGAGGTATAACGTTTTTCTCTTTATTGTTGCATTTGCCCTAAAAGGGGATAACGTCTCCATTAGAAGGGGTGATGTATCACCTTTTGCTCAATTAGGGTTTTAAAATGAACATTTAATGAAAAATAGTATTATTTTCGTATTTTGGCCTTGTCGGATTTTTTATGACCTAAAAGTTAAATTAGGTCATTGATACACTATATATTAAGGGTTTTGACTCTCATTTTATCATGATTCATCACTCACTTATTAGTGAGGTCTGACTTTAGCACCCTATTGGGGTTTTGGGCTGATTTAAGAGAGGTGCACTTGTTGAAGGAAGACTATTTTTGGCATTTATGGTGTTTATCTTGAAGGAAGGTGTTACAACTAGGGTTTGCATGGTTTTTTCTTCATGAATTGTAAGTGTTTTTTCTGCAAAACTTCTTATTGAATGTTTGTAGTCTAAATTTCTTGCACATTACTGATAAATTTGTTGAATCAAAACCCTAGGTGACAAGCACATTTAATTGGTCCTTGTCTCATGTCCCCTGATAGAGAAATTTTCATCCATTGAAGAAGGAAGAGAGAGCCTATCCATAGCTACACTCTCATTTCTTCTTCTCCTTGAGCTAGCCGTACTATCCAGAAGCCAAAGAGAGTGAGACGTCCTTGGCCTAGTTCTTCTACACTAGGGTCATACCATTCTAGGGTTTGCTAGAAAGGCCTTGCTATAACAACACCTTGCCTCTTCAAACCCTCATGCTTTGGTTGTCTTTGCTTTATCTTCAGCAAGCCATTTTTCCAATTTGATCTAAAGAAGGAGGAGAGAGCACAAGGCCTTGATTTAGCAACACCGGAGTGAGCCTCTCTCCCCTAGGGTTTCGTTTCTGAAGCCCTATTATTGCAGAACTTTAGAACCCTTCCCTCTAGTCTTAGGTCACCCTCCTTCAGCTCTTGCATCCTTCTTATTGACTCCATTAAACCCTAAGGCACTGATCTAAGACCTCCAATGTTGAAGTAGAATTGGATCCAAACACTCTCAAACTTCTTTTAAAAATGAAACCCTAACTACACTAACCCTAACCTACTAACCCTAGAATGCTGACGTCACCCTTGGTTATTTCATCTTGATGCAACAACGTTTCATTTTATAAGCAATTGAATGGTGTTTAAAGCATTTATTGAATGAGGGATTGATTGGATATATTGAGTGCTACATCATTTTGGTATTTATTAGTGGAGTGATATTATTTCATTGTTGTATTGACAAACATTGACTTCATCAATATTTATTGTTATAATTGCTTATATGTTGAATTTAGCAGATGATCTTTGATATAAGAAGTACTAACCAAGATTTGCACGTATAAGTTTCTTGTTTCTTTGTCCCGGACAAGTGATTTTTTTCTTCTTTGGTTACTTCTTATTATTGGTTGTTTAGCCGGATCTTCTGCTCGGTGGTGACTTGTGAGGGGGGATTTGCACTTTTGCCTTATCATCCTTCACCTTCTCAAAGCTCCAGGTCAAGAGGGACATCTCCCTTGGGCCTTACCACCCAAAATAGAAAGAACCATCCCATTGAGGTGACATTGGGTGGGATTGGTTCCTGTTACGCCAATTTATCCCTTTATCTTCTGACCTATTACCATAAATACAAACTATGCGATAACAGTATGCTAGCAAGGATTCATTCACTTTAAAAGTCTATTCAGATGCAGATTGGGAAGGTAGTGTAGATGACAGGAAAAGTACAAGTGGAGGTGCATTATTTTTGGGAGAATCATTGGTATCTTGGATAAGCAAGAAACAATCCTCAATTTCATTGTCTAGCACTAAAGCTGAGTATATTGCAGTTGTAGAATGTTGCACACATGTGGAGTGGATGAAAAAAACCTTACAAGACTTCAAAATGGTATTTGAAGAACCTACTACTATCCACTGTGATAATACAAGCGTGATAAGTCTCTCCAAGAACCATGTTCAACACTCCAAATCAAAACACATTCCCATAAAATACCACTATCTAAGAGATCATGTTGAAAATAAGAACATTAAATTGGAATATGTTCCAACACAAAACCCTTAAGCAGAGATGTATTTGAATATCTCAAGAAAAAGTTGGGAGTAATCCTTCCTCCAACCTAAATCTCTCAAAATATATATATATATATATATATATATATATATAAAGGGGAAAAAAATGCATCAATTGGCATCAAATCAAGGGGAGACAACAATCATAGCCAGAAGGAGTCATTCATTATGACATGAAACATATGATTGCAAAAGGAGTTATCCATTTCAAATTCTGTTCATAAGTATACAGATAACCAAAGATTTACCGTAAGGGAAGCAACCATTTTCCATTGATGTCAAAGGGGGTGAATAACTTCAGAGGAGATATGCAACATCTGAGGGGGAGATTCAGTATAAAGTTTGAATGTTTCCATCTGTTGGCACCTAGCCAAAGTGGAAAGAAGGATGGCCTAAGTAGAAAGAAGGATGATCATGGAGAAAGAAAGTGTGCAGAAACTGAAGTGACAGCTGGAAGGAAACACAACATGCGTACATGCAAGAAAGCGTGCACAAGGACAGCGACAGTTGGAGGAATAAAAACATGCACGCATGGGAAGAATACCTAACGTCGGTAGGGTTAGGATTTTTGTAATATATTTTAAATGGATGAAGAGCCTGAAAGGTATAAATATAGATACGTAGGTATCATAAGGGTTCAGTTCGGTTCCTTACTAGTTCGTTGTTTTCGTATTAGATATGTATGAGTTGATGCGATTTGTAATGTTGTTCTAAACTATTTTGTAAGATGTTGATCTAGAGGAGAGGAGAGAAGGAATATATGAGGATTAGATCGTAGGCTGAGAATCCTGGTGCGATCTAGTTGGCCTCATATAGATCTTACCCACCTTTCAATAGTTAATTGTTGTGCTTAATGAATGAGTTATTGTATTTCTATGAAATATGATTGTGTTGTTAAGGGAATAAACTGTGGAATATAAACGCATAACCACAGATAATAGTATATTGAAATCACAAGTTGTAGGAGATGGCCCTAAATAACAAAACCCTATATCATACTCAATCCTAGGTTGTAAACACCTGAGTCTTATAGCCACTCATTTAAATCTATCTCGGGTGAGACTACGAAGCACATTCTATGTGTTGTGTTGCCTTCTGGTTTACCAGGAGGGTCGATAGTTTTAGAGGATTTTTTGGAAACCCAAAAGACATGAACCCTATGTTAATAAATCAGATGATAAAGAAAGAAGAGTAGATAAGTAGATAACAACAAATGGTTTCGTTGCTGCATTGGTAGGAACGAGAGAGGACTGAGCAAAGGAGATAGATTGAGAGAGAAAAGAACAAGGAAAATAATAGATAAATGAGCCATTAGAAGGAAATGTTGAGACCGTGGAATCCCACAAAAGCATAAATTGAAGGCTGGTTGAGAACCAAAGAGCTAGAGTTTTCATAGAAAGACAATAGAAACCCTACAATCACACCTCGCAAATATCTGGATAAATACGTGTTTGCTGATTTACACGAAGTCTTTTTCTATGACTTTTCACATCTACTGTAGGAGTGGATACTAAGGTTGAAGGATAACCACGTGAAAAACCAGATTAGATAGCTAGATTGGACCCCAGTACAGATTGAGCAGTTACATAAGGTGAACAACAAATTCACCCGCGCCGTAGACTTTTGGCTTGACAGTATTGTGGCAAGCTTCATAACAGAGCTTGCAGTTGACACAGTGAAGTCATACAGCACAGCAGAGCAAAAATTTCTATGCAGACCTCGAGGAAGGTACATTCAATCATTGTATACTTCTATCAAGATACTGCTATATAAAAAAGGTGTAATGATAATGGAATCAGGCAGCTAAACTTCCCTGCGGGTGTGGGGGAAGGGAGGAAGCACTGACAGAGAGAGGATAAATGGAAGAATGTAAGGATAAAGGAAAGGAGGAGGAACCCTTGGACCCAATCTTGATGGATGACCAGATCAAGTGGATCTTGGTGTCAACGGGAAAGATGCATAGTAGAGTACCCTACCAATATAAGATGAATACCAAGAAGAGATTCATTGCCATGAGGGAAGGCTTGGCGAGTGATGAGGAAGAGGTAGAGGGTCTCCGGGTTGTGGAGCAGATTGAGGAAATCCTGCACACAACATATGATATGAAGACAAGAGGTCCAAGAACGGGAGGAGAAGGAAACCATCCTATACATATTAATGTCAGTGTGGGGGTAACCCATAAAACCATGTGTGACTAATACACCAAAGAGAACACCACCATTTAGACAACTGAATTTCGGAGGAAGTCTGACAGTAGGAAGTACATCTACACAAGGAGCAACAACTGGAGGAACCATTTCAGGCAACACTAGTCAAGTATCTACACCATGAGGAGGAGGTAGTAGTTCATTATTCATAATGGTAGGACATGATCCCACTATCAGATTACCAGAATTTCGAGGAGAAGTAGCAGAAGACCCTAAGAAGCATTTGTTCATTTGTGCAAAGATCTATGAAGAAAACTAGATCACTGATGAATATACCAAACTTGTGTAGCTAGTGATTACGCTATGAGACTGCGCACTAGACTGGTACATGAGTCTAGACACAAATAGTGCCCCTGGGACGACAAGGACACTAGCCGACATTAAGAAGTTATTGATAAATGAGTTCCAGAAGCTTAGCTCAGAGGATCAATACATGACTAAGATGATCAAAATAATACAGAAACTAAGAGAGTCTATATGGGAGATCAATCAGATATTCAAGTGACTAAAGGGAAAGTTAAAATACCTTATGACTGATATAAAACATCGACACCTGTTTGTCAAATCCCTACTCCCACACTTAAAATACTCTTTATGACAACATAAATTTCAGACGTAGGAAGAGGCTTTGTAGGAAGCCTTGCATCTAGAAGAGAACCAGTACTAGAAGATAGACCCAACTATCGAAGAATTGAAGGAGGATTTGAAGAATCTCACATTTCAGTTGAACTAGAATAAGAACAAGGAAAAATGAGAAGCCATTTGGTGTACCACGTGCAGGACCGAAGGACACCACAAGAATGAATTCCCAACATTCGTGCAGTATATGGAAACAGGTATGCCAAATCCGCTACCACAGGGAGGACTATGGTGCGAAATAGGCATGAAACTGGGTCACAACCCTTATCACTGCATGATGATGCAAAAATACCAGACAGTTCCAAAGAGTTCATATTGCACCTTTTGCAAGTGAGTGGGCCATGACAATAAAGATTGCAGAACTATGGAGTTGATGCGAGAAAGAACATCAGATGCATATAGAGTACAAGCTAAAATGATGATGGGGAAAGCAACACCACAATTAATCCAATTCCAACTCCATACAACACCGCGCAACAAAAATATAATACTGCGCAACAACCATAAAATAACATGCAGTCACAGTACCACCCAACGCAGCTCTAGTACAATACCGTGCAGTACAATTAGGTGCCACAGTATAACGTGTCGAGAGGTGATCGAGCAGGCTACAGAGGAGGAGGATGAACCAAAGGAGGTTTCAGATGAGGTAGAGGACCAGTCACATGTCACAATTGTCAACAACTGATACATTATGTATGGGAATTTCCCCTTTCACCAACGACTTGTATGTATTGTCACGCATCAGACCACGACACATAGGAATGTTCGAAATTACTAGTAAATATTCAGGAAAAGAGGAACTAGAAAAATTAGAATGTTCAGTGGATTTCAGCCGAAGCAAGGGATGAGGTACGAAACATCAATATAGTCACTCGTGGAGGAAAAAATATAGTAAATGACGTAGTTCGACAAGAACCAATGCAGAACCAACGGATAAAGAAGAACACTGAACCAAGGAAGCAGTTCGATGCGCAAAAGGAAAAGGAGATCTTTAAAGAGGCCAGACAAGAATTTTAGAAGGAGGACACAGCGTCGACTTTCACTGCGCAACATCACAAGGAAGCACTAGAATGCAAGATGTCACCATCACTACATCACACCAATGGGATGCAAACCATGGGACAAGTAAGTAAAATCAAAGGCTTTTTTCAATCATGTGTGAAAGTACTAAGTGATCCATCATCTGTGAAGATATTGCAAAACATACTAGAAAAATGTAGCAGCGAGACAGAAGAAAAGCTAGAACCAAAAACATTTAATCACCTACACACAAGAAGGACAAGTAAGGAATTTAGACTGAATGCTAACATCGTGGATTTCAATATGGGAGACATCATACTAGATATAGGATCTGAAGTGAACGTATTACCAAAGAAGATATGGCAATGCATGGGAGAGCCAACATTAGGATACTCACCTGTTCAATTAAAACTAACAAATCAACATAGAGTCCTACCAATCGATAAACTGAAAGGAGTGATAGTAGATCTTGATGGAGTGTGCACTAAAGAAGACTTTGAAGTCATTGAAATAGTATAGGGCACAACACCTTACCCGACATTACTTGGTCTAGATTGGGCATTTGACAACCATGCCATAATCAATTTGAAAACCAGGAAAATGACATTTGAATTTGGAGAATATAGGGTCATCACACCATTAGACCCATCATAAGGGGAGAGGTTTGTAGAATCGAATTTCCTAGACTTAAACGAAATTGGCCAGTTGTACAGAACAACTTCACGTGATGAGGATTACATAAACCCAATTGCAGATGGGATACTCAATTGGTGAATCATTACTTCATGTGCAATAGACTCAAACACCAGGTTAGAAAACTGGAAACAAAGGCTACACGAAGTATCCACGAGGAGATGTGCAAGAATAGATCATGCAATAAGATGGCTAGGCACAAAAATCAGAGAACCACCTAGTTTCCACAGACTAAATGATTTGGAAACATTCTTGACACAATACGAAGACGTAGTGTTAGAGAACCAGAGACTGTTAGCACTTGACTTAGAACTAAAGGCCACACCGACAATATGGTGGGGTGCACACAAAGAGACAATCACAGATTGGTATCGATGTAAGTGATTACTGTTCATAAGGTTCGATGTAGAACATAAAAACAACAAACAACAGAAATATGAAGGACAAGAGGCACCAACGGAACACTTGGAGAAGTGAAAAATGCTATGGAAAATGACACCACCAGAGGAATGGCGTCATCACTTCATACATACTCTAGAGGGAATACCATCAAACTAGTATACAAACCAGGAATTGCGCAAAGGAAATACGGCATGGATGACATTGCAACCAAATTTTACAGTCACTTTCTCATTCGAGCATGAGAACCACAACATAGACGCAAACTTGAAACAGATCAAAGGAGTCATATTAATTAGAGAACTAGAAATAGAACTTATCACATAAGAACAATAGTGGAATAAACAGATAGTCAAGGAACTGTTTTCATGTTACCATGTATAGGAGGAAGCACCAAATGAAGATGATCTTCACGATATTCAGATTGAAGAAGTAGACAGTGAAAGATATGTGGAAGGACCACCCATATAATCAAAAGTCATTTCCACTCTAATCGGGGTAAAGAAAGTTAACATCGGGACAACTGAGCAGCCCAAAATGGCTAGCATTGGAGACTACTGGGATGAGCAAACAATAGAAAGCATCACTGAGTTGTTGCATGAATACATTGACCTCTATCCCACAACATTTACAGAGATGAAGGGTATAGCTGGAGAACTAGGAGAAATGAAGATACCACTCAGATCCGACAGGAGACCTATCAGACAATGACCCTACAGAGTGAAACCCATATATAAACAGAAATTTAAAGATGAGATCGACAGGATGCTCGAAGTCAACATCATCAAACCAGTTGAGGAGTCAGAATGGATAAGCCCGATGGTAGTACAGGACAAGAAACAAGGAAGAGGGATCAAGATATGCATCGACTTGAGGAAGATGAACGATGCATGCCTACACGACCCGTTCCCTACACCATTCATAGATGAAGTGTTAGAGAATGTTGGGGGACATGAAGCTTACACATTCACTGATGGATTCTCAGGCTACCATTAGATTAAGATAGGACATGAGGACAGACACAAGACCACATTTGCAACGAAATGGGGGTATTATCAGTACACAGTCATGCCGTTTGGACTGAAGAATTCACCCACAATATTCTCTAGAGTGGTCATCGTAGCATTTAAGGAATTCATCGATTAGTTTCTTGAATTATACCTAGATGATTGGACAGTCTATAGAATGTTGAAAAACCATGTGGAAGTTATACAGTTGATGTTAGAAATATATAGACAGTGCCAAATATCACTGAACATCAAGAAATGCATATTTGGAACACCATTTGGGATACTATTGGGCCACATAGTATGCAAACAAGGCTTATTAGTAGATCCCGCAAATATCACAGTCATTGTTAACTTTCCAACACCAAAAATAGTTCATCATCTAAGAGCGATGCTAGGACACACATGATACTACAGGAAATTCATTAAAGGGTATGCGCAGATCACATCAACAATGGAAAAGTTGTTAAGGAAGGATACAAAGTTTCAGTGGAACGAAAAGTGTCAACACGATTTGGATACCTTAAATGAAAAGATGTTTACCGTGTTGATATTAGTATTTTCGAACTAGGAAAAGACATTCCATGTGCATGTAGATGCATCAACGATAGCACTTGGAGATATATTAGTGCAACCAGGAGCGGGAGACTTGGATCACCTGATAGCATTTGTAAGAAGAAAGTTATCAGACTCAAAATAGAATTATAACATGACAGAAAGATAAGGCCTAGCCATCGTCTATGCACTGCAGAAGTTCAGGCCTTACCTATTGGGAAAACACTTTAAGATGTTCATAGATCACTCAGCCCTGAAATACCCAGTCAACAAGCCAGTGTTGGGGGGGAGAATCTGTATATGGTTACTACTATTTCAAGAATTTGATTTTGAAGTAATAGTTAAACCAGGAAAATTGAATGCATGACTTGACCACCTGTCAAGGGTCACAAATGGAGAAGAACCTACGAATCTAGAAGACAACTTTCCGGATGCACGCTTATTCCCCGTACAAATTGTTGTTGAATACTTCGCAGATATCATTCAGTACTTGAGTAAAGGTACTACGCCGCAAGAATATACTATCATGCAGAAGAAGAATATGGTAGTCTGCGCAGCCGACTATCAACTAATTGTAGGACATTTATATAAAATGGGTGCAGATAGCATTTTGCGAAGATACATATTAGAGCATGAAAGACCAATAATTTTAGCATAATCCCATGAGGGAATAGTAGGAGGACACTATGCAGGTAAATCTATCACGCATAAGGTATTGCATGTAGGACTATGGTGGCCGACGATTCACAGAGACTCGAAGGAGTACTGTCAAAAATGCGATGGTTGTCAAAGGGTAAGCAAACCCAACAGAAGAGAAGAGATCCCACTACGACCACAAGTAACATTATAGGCATTTGAAAAATGGGCAATAGACTTTGTGGGACCAATTAACCCACCAACCAAAAGAACATGGGCAAGGTACATTATCACCACAATGGAATATATAACAAGATGGGCGGAAGCCGCACCAGTAAAAGATTGTCGCACAGAGACAACAACACTTTTTGTTTGAACAAGTAATCACTAGATTTGGGTGCCCAAGATTTTTGATGAGCGACCAAGGCACACACCTCATAAACAACACCATCTACATGATGAATGAAGAGTTTGAAGTTCATCACCAGAAGAGCACACTGTATCATCCACAGGCAAATGGCATAGTGGAATCCTTCAACAAAATTATGGAGAATGCACTGAAAAAGATTTGTAACATCAATAGAGATGACTGGGACCTCAAATTACCAGTAGTATTATGGGTGTACAAGACTACATGAAAAAATTTGACATGGCACACACCGTTTAAACTGGTTTATGGCCAAGAAGCAATAGTGGCATTAGAATTTTTAGTACCTATCTTGCACGTAGAAACATCACACAAATGAAAGAACGAGGTGCAGTATAGGAGAGACTGAATCAGTTATTAACCATGGAGGAAGACCTAATATTGGCATGATTCCATCAACAAGTGAAAAAAGAAAGAGAAACATCTTGGCACAATTGACACGTCAAGAAGAAAACGTTCAAGGAAGGAGATATAGTATTGATGTATGACAACAAATCGTTTCAGTACCCGGGAAAGCTTAGAATGCATTAGTTAGTACCATACGAAGTAAAATTTGTCACAGATGGAGGAGATTTACAGTTAAGAGATTTAGTAGGCACAGAAATCCAAGGAATGATCAATGGGAGCCGACTGAAGATGTATAAGGACAATCGACCACCCACCGTGCAGTAAATTAAATAAAAAAAAAAAAAAAAAGAGAACAAAAAGGAAAAAAAACTAAGAGGTCATAGCATGCCAGAGATAGAAAGGCCACATGAAGTTCGAAACACGAATTCGGAAAAGGCAAGGACAATGCTTATCTATAAATGGAAACAAGCGAGAAAAGGAAAGTCGTCGAAATTAGGATGACATGACAACACTAGACAGAATTAAAGGACGGCAAGGACCGATGGGACATCACATTAATCACGCCAACTAGATATGAAAAAGCAAGTGTAATGGAAAGTAAGAAACCGTTGGAGATGCATTGAACCCATAATTATGGTGCATTAAACCCATAATGAAGGAAATGTCCTCGACAAGCTTCATGGCAAGCCAATACAACACGCGAGCATGGGAACAACTAGTCTATTCGCGAAAGGAGAATAGACAGAGAGTAATAGTAGCCAGAATGCACAAAGCGAGACTACAGAGATAACATAAGTTATTTGAACCTAGAAAATGTTCGACAGTCACCACTATTGCACCACCGAAGCCAGCAGAAGCAAGCCAGAGTGCCAGACTAACTAGGGTTCAAACTAGATCATGAAAACTATTGGAAGAGAATAAACAACTACAGCCGAAGATCGTCAAAATCGACAAAATCCCATCCCCAAAGATGATACCGATGAGTTCTACACCGATACTGGAAGAAATTCAACAATAAGAAGCAGAGGCTTTGAAAGTAGACACACCAATAGTGGCACAGCAACCTCAAAGCTAGGAAGAAGAAACCCAAAAGGAGGTGCAACCTGAGAGAACCAAAGCAACCCTGGAAGTTAATGGAACGACATAGAATCCAGAAGTATCAATGGAGCTAGATGAGTCTCAAACGACCATCTCAGAACACTCAACAGGGGAGACCACTGAAGATGTCTCAACTTGGCCAGAATGGCTTACAGGGGAGCAACCAAAAATTTTTGGAACTTCGAGACAACCACCACAGTAGAAAGACAAAGTACAGATACCAAGGTCACGCTGCAAGCAACCTACAACAGAAATTGTTCTACCACATGTACTAGTTGGAGTATAGGTAGGACCAGAGATACTAGGCCATGTTGGGAGGCTCAAATATTTAGACCATGATGTAGTAGATGAAGACAAGTTCCCATAACTTGCGCAGAGGGTCTTTACACATACAATAGGCACAAAAAAATTTGGATAACCAATCAACCAGCCATCCCAGTGGGCAACTAGGCTGGAGAAAACAAGAATCTTAGGTCTGTTGAACCTACCACACTTTGGCAGAGGCCAGAATGCAACAACATGAATTAAGAAGCTGTTAGCAGTCACACATCGTTAGAGGGGACATACGACTGGACAAATCCATTCCCATAACTGTTGAGCTTATAGCACAAATAACAAGGTTACCAATCTGGGGTATGGATCCCACGTTGATTCTGGATGACAAATCCAAAGAGAAAGCACTGGCAGAAGAAATGAAGAAGAGGTATGGCATCACCAGGGGAACTAGAGGCATCATTATCAAATGGATCAACAACACAACCACACAATTGGGCGCAAAAATCTTAGCTTGCAAGCTGCTAAGAAAATGCTGCAGAGAAGAAGTACCAACTGGAGTCATTGCAGTTGCAACCAAGTGCGTAAAAGGCACCTCAATGAGCTGGGCTCCATATTTATTGAAATTATTCCAAGAGGACTGTAAGGATGCATAGGACCTAGGAACAGAGTTCCATTACTCATGGCTGATTACCCTAATAGCATTCATGGGATGGCGAGAACCAGGGTATGTAGTTTTTTGTACCAGAGCACAGCTAGCTGGAGCGAGATACCTATTGCTGAGAGCTGGGTTGAATTTCAAGCATAAGAGGGAGAATGGGGTCATATTTGAAGCATACCTACGATACATACAGGAAGCCATCAGCCGATCATGGATAATAATACCAGAGGCTATCGCATGCTATGTGGACATCGCTAATTTCTAAGCCACATTACAAACAATGTGGATAGAGGCAAGGAAGGATCTGGATAAATAGTGGCTACAAATGTGCTACTACATCATAGAGGGAGATATCGACATGGTCATCAAAGAATGGAATGACGAATGGATGATCCCAACCATTACTCAAGAAGTGTCGAAAAGAACAACAGAGGAAGAGGAAGAGCATGGAGAAATGCAGCCTCCGGAAATCCAAGTGCCCAAGAAACCAAGAGTCGGTCTGTTATCATGCAGTTTGTAGTTAGGATAAAAGGCTTGAGTCTTGTAGGTCAAACTGGCGTAACAGGAACCTATCCCACCCAATGTCACCATGATGGAAAGGTTCTTTCTATTTAGTGAGGTGAGGCCCAGGGGAGGCATCCCCGATGACCTGGGTTTTTGAGGAGGCAAGAGGATAATAAAAAAAAGATAGATTCCCCCTCACAAGTCACCACCAAGCAGATATCCTGGAAAAAGGCCAATTAAAACTAAACCCCCAAAGATATACCTACTTGGAACAAAGAAACAACAAATAATATATGCAAGCTATATTTCAATGGGTAAGTACCTCATAAAATAGATGACTATTTGAATAACATATAAGCAATTTGGTAATAAATGTTGACGAAGTCAATGTTTATCAATAGCAATGAAAATTATAACTCTTCATCAATAAATATTGAGAGAATATGGCATTCTAAGTAAAAGATCAAAACTTGATTCGATTTATGCCTAAATTACCATTCGATTGCTCATAAAACAAAACGTTTGTTGCACCAATGATGTAAATAGTTAAGGATGACGACAACACTTAGCGTTAGTAGGTTATCTTAGGCTAAGGTTAGTGAAGTTAGGGTTTTAATTAAAAGTTTTGAGAGTGTTTAGATCAAGTCCATGTCAACACATGAGGTCTCTTTGGATCAGTGCATTGGGGGGGTAAAATGGAGTAAAAAAGATGAAGGACGCAAGAGTTGAAGGAGACAAAGTTCAAATGGATAAGGACTAGAGGGAGAAGTTTTGAGGTGTTGTTAAGGAAATGCCTTAAAATAAAAACCCTAGGGGAGAGAGGCTCACTCTAGTGTTGCTATGGCAAGGCCTCATTCTCTCTCCTCCTTCCTTAGGTCAACTTGGAAAATGACTAGCTAAGAAATGAAGCATAAAACCAAGAAAGAAAATCTAATGAGGGAGAGTGTTGCTACAACAAGGTTATTTCATTAAACCCTAGAAGAAAAATGGCCCTAAGTGTAGATAACCTAGTCCTAGGACGTCTCCTTCTTCTTGATTTCTAGATAGTATGGCTAGCACTAAATGAAGAGACAAAGAGGGTGTAGCTACGGCTAGGCTCTCTCTTCTCTATCAATGGCTGAAAATTTCTCTATCAGGGGACATGAGACAAGGACCTTGTGTGCTTGTCACCTAGGGTTTTGTCCAGCAAAATCATAAACATATGAAAGAAATTAAACTACAACCATTCATTCAAGAAGTTTTGCAGAAAAATACTTACAATTCACCAACAAATTTAAATGCAAACCCTAGTTGTAACACCTTCCTTCAAGAGAAATGCCAAAATATGCCCAAAATGTCTACCTTCAACAAGTTCACCTCACTAAATAAGCCAAATACCCAAGAGAGGGCACAAATTTCAGACCTCCTTATGGAGTGAATGAGTGATGATGAAAAAATGAAGGACAAAATCCTCCATTTATACCATATCATGACCTAATTTTACTTTTTAGGTCATGTAAAAGGTCGACAAGGCTAAAATACCAAAATCATATTGTTATACATTTAATTGTAAAATTAAAACCCTAAATAAAGATGAAAAGAGAGTATAATCCCCTCCAAGGGAGACGTTAGCCCCTTTTAGGGAAGATGGGGCATCCTGGAGCAAAACATTAGCCCTCCTTGAGCTTCTCCAACCTGCCACAGGTGCCACTACTGCCTAGTCTTCCTCCCAAGATGTCCATGATGTTGGGTGATTTCATGGTCAAGATGGTGATTTCCTAGGCCTCCCAAGGCCAACTTTCCACTGATAAAGGTTCATCCCCCTAGGTCAAGCTCTGTCGGGGTGCCTCTAGTGGAACTTCCTCTTCATCTCTAGCGCAATGCCCCTGAGCCATATCTAACCTATCTCTACCCCCTAATGGGCTCTCAACATCCACCTGATGGGCTCTTCAGCCCCATGGAGGTCCGAACTGATCATCTCCCCATGTGTACCAGTCCAAGATGGTACCTGTCTATCGGGCATGGTCCTGCAAATCAAAAGCTACACCCTCCATGGGCTCATCAGTCATAGGGATCATAGCAATGTCAATCACATTTCATCATCAATATTAATAAAAATATGCATAAAACCCCTAATAGATCAGTCAATAGCTCAAAGACATTACACAAACCTACTATACAAGTCTGGGAAAAGGGCAAGGCATCCTATTGGGCTAGTGTCCACTGAATAAAGTAAGTTCCTAAAAGAGACCTCTTCCAAGCCATGTAAGTGGATGAAGTGGTCAAGGGATGTCCAAGCAGGTTGGTGCAATGAAGGCCAAGGATGCAAGATGTTACCTGTGGGTGCCTTTGTAGAAGGTGAGTTGTACATGTCATGGATGCGATTCTTTCCAAGCCCATTCATGACTTTATTATTTTTGTTATTTTATCTTTTATTTCTTTTTTCTTTTCTTCTTCTCAAAAGATAATCAGGGGACACCTCCCTGGTGTGGTGACCAGTGGTGACAACATTACCCACAAGTACTTTCACATAAATGAGAAGGTTGGCTCATGATGAGACCCCCTTTCCCTTGGCCATGCAACCAAAGGTCACTTCCCTAGCATGGTAACTAGTTGATGGAAATGCCACACTACTAGGTGCCCATGGACCTAATAGGCTTGCTCGTGATGATTCCCCCTATCCTTTGGTTAGGTCTTGTTTTGTTATTTTTAGGGTCCCTCCTATTTCTTTCTGAGAAGCCTTTTATTTCTTTCTTGGGGATCCCTGGGTGAAGCATCTCGATGTTTTACTCTTAGGATTTTATCTTCTACCAGCTTGCTTTTAACTTCTGGACCTTTAGACCCTTCTTCCCACTAGATAATATGCAATCCTAAAATAGGTCAAACCAGTGCTCGGACAAGTGGAATGGGATAGGTGAGTGGGAAACAAAATGGAAAAGTGAAGCTATGAAGGGAGCGGACGATGGATTTCTAGAGACAACCCCTAGTGTCTAACCAAAACCAATAGACACAGGCTTGCTAGGACATATTGTCAATCCCCCAAGCATGGTCAAGTGGGCAAGTGTAAGGTCCAAGCAATTGTTAGAAATAAAATGAATCAAATGCATACATTCAATGGTTTTGATGATCAAAGTGACACATACCATGATACTTGAACTAATTACCTCATGAAGCAAGAACCCTCTCTAACACAAGACCAAGTTGATGGTGGTGGAGGCTGCTGCTGCTGCTAGGATAAATATGCTAGAAGAGAGAAAAGGTGGGCCCTCCAGGGCCATGCTGAAGTCAATCCTACTCTCGGTACTCCATGTCTAGGACCTGTGGGCCTCGAGACATGATCTCCTAGTTATCCTTGAAAGTGGGGGATAACATATGGCTCCAACTTGGAGACATGTGCTCACCGTAGAGTGCATGAGAACCTCATTATATTTGGCATAACCTGCTGACTTGCTTGATCTAAAGTAGAAGCATCAGTAACAAAAATGGGGCGGTAATTCCACCCCAACACACATATATAAATATAAAGGCTCAAATAAAACAATCAATAAGATGAGTGTGAAAGAAAACTAACATGCAATGAAAATGGTATAATACATGAATGCAAAATGCCTACTTACCTGTAATTACTTGTGGAGTCAGGTTCCTAGTGGATGGTAACGCTTGATGTGTAAAGTGTTTACTGACAGTTTCAGGGCATCTCCCTCCAAGGTGACCAGGTTGAAAGAGTTCATACCTGCATGACTCATGATTTTATAAGGACCTGCCCATAAACTGACAAACTTCTTGTGCATACCAAGTTTCTCCTTTCTTTTATCCCATAATAGTACGAGATATCCTTCACTGAATATTCTTTCTTTATCTTTATGATCAAAGGTACCCTTTATCTTTTCCTGGTATCTTTCCATCTGACCAAGGGCCTTTCGTTGGATCTCATCTAACTCTATCAGTTGGTTGATTCACCCTTGGATCGCTTCCCCATCCGTAGCATACTGTTGGGTGAAGAGGAGGATGGGAATCTGGAGGTTCATAGGGAGTTTTTCCTCTAGGCCATATACCAACTCAAAAGGGGTTCTTCCTGTGGAGGTATTCATTGTTATTCGATATGCCCATACTGCATATTTGATTTTGCTATCCCAATATTTCTTATTTTCTCCCATGACCTTTTTCAAAATATTCATAAGGTTTTTGTTGCTTGATTCTACTAATCCATTCCCTTGTGGATAGTAATTGGAGGAATGGGATAGGACAATTCCATACTTGAAGAAAAATTCTACCAGAGCATGTGATCTAAAAGATTTGGCATTATCTGTAGTGATTTTGGAAGGGATACTAAACCTAGTTATGATCCGTTCTTCCAAAAAGTTCATGACTACTTCTTCGGTGGATTTCTTTGTGGGAATGGATTCAACCCATATGGTGAAGTAGTATGTGGCTGTTAAGATCCAACGGTAGCCATTACTTGAGTTATCCTTAAACTCACCAACGAAATCCAAACCCCACTGCTGAAAAGGTGCTTCTATTACCATGGGTTTTAGGGGTTGTGCTGGGAGTTTTGGTTTATCAGAGAAGTACTGACAAGGCTGACATGACCAGACATGTTGGTGAGTTTCCAAAAAGAGTGTCGGCCAAAAATACCTAGCCCTTAGGATTTTGTGAGCAGTAGTGTGGGCTGCAAAGTTTCCACCACAGTACCTAGAGTGTAATTCTTCTAACAACTTATTTGCTTCTTCTTTGTTGACACATCTAAGTATGATCCCATATGGATTTCCCCAAAAATGGCCATCTTTGGTTAAACAGTATTTCATTTCCCTCAGCCTTAAATCCCTTCTTTTGTAGTCTACCAAGTGATCAGGACATGATAAGTTCTTTAGATAACAAACAATATCAAATTACCACTCATCATGTTCTAGTTCACTGAATACCACATTTACTTGTTCACTCTCACCCTTTTATATGGCTTCTTGGTTGATCTTGGTTAGCATTTGGACCAAACCTTGTCCCTTTATTATTTTGGTGGGATTTATTTCTAGGTCATACTCTTGGATTTTGGATACTCACTTTCCCCTAGTTTCCATGCAATCTTGTTGTGATAGGACATCCTTTACTGCAGGGTAAGGGACATAAGCTTCAATTTTATTGCAGCAGATATAATTTCAAAAGTGTTTAAGGGAATTTACCAAGGCATATGCTTGTTTCTCAGTGATTGTGTAATTAAATTAGGAATCTCCAAGGACTTTTGTCATAAAATCTACAGGGTGCTCATAGTCATCAGAGTGTTTCTACATTAGAGTTCCTACAATGGTATCTTGGGAGGCAAAAGAGAATATGATGAAGTCTTTTGAATAATCAGGGCTGATCAAGACAGGTGCTTGGGAGATAACATCCTTTATATCCTCAAAATATTTGATGGCCTTGTCATACCATATGAAAGTAACATGCTTTTTTAGTAAAACACTCATGGGTTTTATCCTTTCGGCAAAATTTGGAACGAATATTCTAATGAAATTGATTTTCCTGAAAAAATATTGTAAGGATTTTTTGTTGATTGGGGGACGAACATCCCTTATTGACTAGACCCTTTTAGGATCAATGGAGACCCCTCCCTTTGAAGCAACATGGCCCAAAATATTTCCTTCATCATCCCAAAAACAAACATCTTGGGGTTCAGAGAGATGTCATACTTCCTACAATGCTCTAAAACAATAATGACATGCGAGAGGTGGTCTTTTCTATTCTTTGACACTACAGCAAGGTCATATTGGAAAATCTCTATGGTTTTTTGTATAAGATCTATGAAGGAAAAATCCACTGGTCTCTGAAAAGTAGCACGGGAGTTCATAAGACCAAACGACATCCTTAAGTACATAAAGGTTCCCCAAGGCGTAGTAAATGTTGTTTTGATCTGGTCTTCTCTTTTGAGTAGGACTTGGTTGTATCCGGAAAAAACATCCAACATGGACATCATCCATGCCCTGGTAAATCTTTGCAACAGATGTTCCATGTTTGGGAGGGGGTAGTTGTCTTTCAAGGATAACTGGTTAAGGTTGTGAAATTCGACACACAAGCGTATCTCACCGGACTTTTTTCAAACAACTACCAAATTTGACATCCAAGAGGAATATCGAATAGGGGCTATGATACCAGCGTCAACCATTTTCTGGAGTTCTTTCTGTATTTGGTTTGCCAACTTTGGATTAATATGTCTTAGATTTTGTCAAAAAGGTTTGGCTCCTTCTACCAAGGGTATGGCATGCTGGATAACATCTCCTCTATAGGATTTTAACTCATCATAATTCCAAGCAAAGGTGTCTCTGAATTCCCTGATAAGTGATAGTATTTCCACCCTTTCTCTTTCAGTGGTACCTTTCCCTATCTTGACCATTCTTGGGTCTATCTCTATACCAATGTTGAATTCTAGGGCTTCGTTTGCCTGTTTTTTGGGCCCCTTTCCTTTAAAAACATCATGTTTGTCAAAGAGGCTCTCCAAGGGGACACAACCTTTAGGTAAGGTATTGTTTTGAAGGTTTACAACTTCCAGGTTCACGGAGTCAGCTAAAAAGTTAATTTGCGACTTGGTGAATTCTTTGTTGTTTTCCAAGAACTGGATGATTTGGTCATCATCTTCACAAACTTGTCAATACTCCAAGTTGTCTGGAACAGATGGTCTAAAGAGGACCTCCATCTTGCATAGGTCACAAAGTGGTCCCTCACAAGGTTGTAGGGTGGAAGCAGAGACAACCAAGGCATTTTCTATGTGGTTATCTTCTCTGGGAATGGATTCAAGCGACACTATCTTAAAGGATTTTGAAAGGGATCAGGCTAAGTCTCAGTACTTATTTAAATTCTCATTCTTTGTGGTAAATTTCATCATTACTTGTGATACTATGAGGTTCGAGTCTCCTTTTTCCCTCAGGTGAGCAACACCCTTGTCAATTGGTAAGTTTAAGCCCAAGATCAAAGCCTCATATTCAACAATGTTGTTGGTGCAATGGTATTCTAGCCTATACGAGTGGTAAAAGGCTTCACCAGAAGGGGCTTTCAAGACAAATCCAGCACCTGATCTGGAGCTCGAGTGAGATCCATCAAATTCTAAAGTCCAAACTCCCTTGGATTCGTCAATGGTGTCATTATCTAACTTTCCTTCCTGGACAAACCAATTATTAATGTCGCTATCGATACATAAGAGTTGGCCACCAGGTTGATCGGGGGTCTCAACTGGGGAGCCTACGAAAGGTTCTTTGTGGAGGGTGAAGAATCCCCCTTTGGGGTGAGGGATGGTTATTTTAGACCACTTTTTCCTGAAAAGTTCCGGCCAAGCACTTTATTAAACCCTTTTGGAGGATCATACTTAAATTGTTCAGAGTGTCTACAACCACTACATCAATAAAGAAAGGGGCACTAGGATAGGAGTCAAAGGAAACTTCTAGATCCTTGATGATCCCTTTTGCGAAACCACCTTTGGTATTTGTTTGTGAAAGGATCAAACCTAGTCGATGCATCATCTCCTTCATTATAAGGTTGGTTGTAGCATTTGGATATAAAACACAGTTACGGAGGAGGGAGCTATTGACTTGGAGGGTGGTGTAGAAAGGTGTGGTCTCATTGATTCTTGAAATAGCGTTGTCTACTTGGTGGATAAAAATAGGGAACTCTTCGAGAGGTTTGTGCTCAAAGTTTTGTGGCGGGAAATCTTCAAACTCTTCCTTCTTGTCTTGGGAAGGTTTAATTTCTATAGGGAGTTCCTGAGGAAGGGAATCCTGTAAATGGGCATGGAAAAATATCCATTTCCTTTTAAGAGGTGTGGGTTCAACTTGAAAGACCTCTAGGAACTTGGGTTCAATGATCAAATCATCACCAGGATCCAAAAGATCATTGCCAGGTGAGGGGTTGACTTAACAGATGTAGTCCTCGAATTCAAGATTCTTCTCAATATGATAAGCTAAGTCTTGTGCTTTTTCCAGGGTTGAGGGTGACTGGTCTCTGAGGGTGAATTGCAATACCCCTTCAAGAGAGATTAAGTAGTGTTTGAGTATTTCTTCTTCTGAGCCTAGCTTTGGTCGAACCCTTTTGAGGAGAAGGTTGAACCTATCACTAGAATCCATAAAGCCTTCACAAGAACCTTTGTAAATGTCGAGGTACCGAGAGAAAAGATCCGGTGTGTGTTCATTATTACACCATCTTATTTTGAAAGCGTTTTCCAACTCTTTGGGATTTCTTATGCTTCCTTTTGGGCAAGCATCAATCCAAATGTTGGCATCCTCTACAAGAGAGATTGCGAAAAGTCTAATGAAAACATCTAGGTGTTCTTGATTGGTTTGATGAAATTCGAAGGCATTAAAAAATTGGGCCCAATGTGAGTTACCGGAAAGCCCTTTTCCTGAGAAAAGTGGTAGCCAGGAATCGACGTTTTCGGGTAAGTCATGTAATCCACCTTGGATGTTGCTTAGGTAAAAAAAACAAAAGGTTTCTGAGTGGGGCCATTTTCATGGATTAGGTGGAGGGGTAGGGTTTGAAAGGGTGACAATTTCCATGGTAGAGGGGTTTGAGTACTGTCACCCACTACAAGTTGTCACTGGTGGAGTTGCCAGATAATTTGCTTGAAAATATCAAAGAGGAAGGGAAAACACCCTAGTGGAGTCGCCAGGTAAGATTGTAAGATAAAGGATCTAGGGGAAAGGATTACTGAAAAGTGTCATATGGGGAGAATTGACTCAGTATTCCCCGGTAACGACGCCAAAATGTTATCACATAGTTTGTAGTTAGGATAAAAGGCTTGAGTCTTGTAGGTCAAAATTGCATAACAGGAACCTATCCCACCCAATGTCATCACGATGGGAAGGTTCTTTCAAAACTTTGAATTAAAACACTAACTTCACTAACCCTAGCCTAAGCTAACCTACTAACCCTAATTTTTGTCATCATCCTTAACTATTTACATCATTGGTGCATCAAATGTTTTGTTTTATGAGCAATTGAATGGTAATTTAGGCATAAATTGAATCAAGTTTTGGTCTTTTACTTAGAATGCCATATTATCTCAATATTTATTGGTGAAGTGTTATAATTTTCATTGCTATTGATAAACATTGACTTTGTCAACATTTATTACTAAATTTCTTATATGTTATTCAGATAGTCATCTATTTTATGAGGTACTTACCCATTGAAATATAGCTTGAATACATTATTTGTTGTTGCATTGTTCCAAGAGGGTATATCTTTGGGGGTTTACTTTTAATTGGCCTTTGGTTGAACTATCTTCTTAGTGGCAACTTGTGAGGGGGAATATATCCTGGGTTGACCTATTTTAGGTCAACCCTGGCGTGGTGACCAGTGGCGACAGCGTTACCCACAAGTACTTTCACATAAATGAGAAGGTTGGCTCATGATGAGACCCCCTTTCCCTTGGCCATGTAACCAAATTTCACTGCCCTAGCGTGATAACCAGCTGATGGAAATGTCATACTGCTAGGTTCCCATGTGTTAGCTCCCAAAATGAAACCATCCTTTTGGTCGATTTTTGTGGTGGATAGCATGGGTATCGGTAGTTTCCTCAATTCATTTTCGAGTTTTTATAGCTGTAAAACTTAGGTTTTAGTTTTTGTCTTAGAAAATAATATGACCCATAAAGGTCTTCTTTTCAAAATTTTCACAATTCACTTTCAACAGCTAATGTATGTCCAAAAGATGAGTGTTAGTTGTGGAAAGTGGCGACTTTCAGCAGCTAAGGAGCGTCTCTCATAGGTCCGTGCATTGGTGAAAGTATCGAATTCCAAAGTATCCAAAGAAGCAGGGTCGCGGGTCGTGCGCTGTTGAAAGTGAAGACTTTCCGCAGCTATGGAGTAGTTTTTACAAGGTCGTGCGTTGTTGAAAGTGAAGACTTTCCTCAGCTACAGAGCAGTTCTTAAAAGGTCACGCGCTGAGGAAAGTGAAGACTTTCAACAACTAACGGGGGTTTTCCACAGGATCATGCGTTGGTGAAAGCAATAAGTATGAACAGCTAAGGGGCGCTTTCCATGGGTCGTTGGCTGAAGAAAGCAGAAATCACGTGCATGATATCCACGTTTCTGAAAGCAAATGATGATATGATCATCCCACGTCATGCAAATCCAAATCATGCACTGATGAGAGTGGGTAATCATGGAAACTCAGTTTTTCACGTCAAAATAGGATCACGATATGGATCTTATCCAGTAACGCATGTTGCACACTCATGGCACCGGAAATGGCAATTTTGAATTCAGTAACTAAGGTACAGAGGTTGTACCGCCAGACTAACATCATCAAGTCGAATCATTGCTTCCATATCACACATCGTTCATGGAGGTCTGTTAAAGTTTCAAATGTTTCAAAACAGAGCTGACTCCTGAAGTGCTTTCCACAACACAGAACCTCGGCTCGACCAACAGTTGTAGGGGTTACAAATTGTCGGGATCTTCGAGTTATAGAATGGTGAGGAAACGCAGTGGTGATCTACTCAGGAGAGAGTTGGATAGCTTGTCCTTTTTACAGACACACCCTGAAGTCCAGAGACATTTTTCAAATGCAGGGTGTATTGAATTCATTGAGAGGTTGCAAATCGGTTGCCACCAGTCTACAACAGAAGCTTCTGCCAAGACTTTCGATGGGAACAAAGCTCGTGTTGGGTCTATGGAAATTTTGGTAGATGAAGCTTCCATTGATGCAGCAACAAGCCTACCAAGAACCGATCAGAGATGATTTAAAACCACTTCTCCCAAAAATTTGGATTTCAGAGCTTATTTGAAAGAGGGGTACAGGCACAAGGCATGCAAAAAAGGTATGCTAGTTTCCTATCTAGAAGAAGAATGGCAGGAGTTGTTCAAAGGCATCCAACTGTACATTACCTCGGAGGGCAGGTATGATAAACTTATGATGTATCACATCAAACTCCTGGACCATTTCACAGGCAAGAATCCCCTTAATTTACCTTTTTTCCTACATAAAAGTTTGACTAAGGTTTGCAAGAAGATTAGGGCTCAACCCTTGAGCATAAAAAGTACTCTATGCCACTTCGGCCTCATAAAATTAATCATCCTGGAGGAATTGAAACAACAGGGAAGGAGTTGGGATCATTTTCTATTCTGGGAGGGTTTTGAAATACAGACCCAGCCTGCAAATGAACCAGGGAAAGGTTCAAAGAAACAATATTCTCCTCAAAGTAGTTCAAGAAAAAGAAGGACCCTGCCAGGACCTCCAGAAGACAAAATTTCTGGAGTGAAGCCCCATAGGTCGAAGAAAAGGTTAAACTTTGAGCAGACCATAGAGAAAACCACAGAGTGTCCTACAGAGAAGAGTACAGAGAAGAATATATTAAACTTTCCCTATTCAGACTCAGAATCAGAGAAACAAGATCAATGCCCTGTCACCGAGAATCTTGAGCAGTCAACTGAGTGTGCACAAAACTATGAGACCTTCACCCAGACAGAGGAAGGAGAAACATCAAAAAGCTCCAAGTCAAAGAGGTCTTAGAAATCAAGCATCTGAAAGAGGTAATTTCCCAGCAAGAGGTTTTGGAACGAGTTATCAAAGGAAGGTATAAGAAGTTGTCTGAGAACTTCGAAAAAACCAATGCTGCATTTGAGAGATTGGCTAGGGAAAGTGTTAAAGAGAAGAAAAGAAAGAAAAAACTCACCAAAGATTACAATAGCCTGTGGTGGCTTGCCAAACGCCTTAAAAAGCAGATAATAAGGTTAAAACAAAAAGAAAGGCAAAAATCTCAACCAGATCTGAAGGTACTCGCTCAAGTCGTCGTTAATATGCAAGGTGAGAAATCAGAGACACACTGAGTTTTGATGAAATCAAAATTTTGGAGGTGAAAACTCATTTTGAGTGCAATCGGGGCTTTCACTAGTGCAAAGCGATATTTTATGACCCGTTATCTATGGAAAGTGGCGACTTTCAACAGCTAACCCGCAAAAATTTAAACGAGTTAGTTGTTGAAAGCTGGAAAAGTATTTTTTGAAGCCAAAGACAAAACAGTTCATTCCAAACAGGTTTTGAAGGAGTTCCACCGTATCAATGGACCATCAGATCGCATGCAAAGGACTTAACATCAGAGGTTCAAGAAAATTTGGCAACCACATGCAAAAAACTTCCTCAAAAATAGACCATGAACGTTGGAGAGATCCAACTGTCAAGACAGGTGTCCTGCCATGTTTTATTACATTGCAGATCCCAGGAGCTGAAGGATGCAGATGGCAAGTTTTGGAGATTGAAGATAGTTCGAATTCTAAGTTTAGTTGTTAAGACTTTATTTTCAAGTTGTTGAATTAAATTTGAATTGCTTTTATTAAATACAGATCCATGTTTTTAGGATCTGTAAAACTGTTTGTAAGAGGATATAAATGCCTATTTTTGAGATGAAACAAGGGTTCAAACTGGGAAATTTTTCATGCCATTGTATAGACTCTTTTTGCAGAAATAAAGTGGAGTTTCCTTTCGTTTGCAATACCATAATTGTTCATCTTTCATTCTCTGTACTTTAATTTCATTTTATTTTAGTTCATAAAGACTRTTACCTCTTTGTTGAACTCATAGGCTTGAAATTAAAGGATTCCTCGYTGTCTTGTATTAGGCCCTACTTTCACTTGTATTGGAAAATCAAGAATAGTATTCTCCATCCTCTCTTTCAATTATTTGATCTGGTTATTGTTTACTGAAAGCACTGTATCTTTAGATGTGTGATGAGTTGTTTCTTATACAAATAATTGAAGACCCCATTGTCCCAAACAAATAAAAACCATTATTTCTAAGCTACCAAGCATCCTTAGTCTACAACCCTATGGAGTTTCTTGGAGTGATAAAAAATTGGTGTCGTTTCCAGGGAGACGGAATTCAAAGCTCTGCTTTCCTGGGATACGAAACAGAGCTAATCTTTGATGATAGACAAAGATTAGACATTTTCAGTTGGTTGTAATCTTCTATCTGGCGACTCCACAAGTTCATCCTGGCTCCTAAGAGGATAAGTACTAGGGCGAATCCTCAAGAATCATCGATCACACCAGTGTCGAATCCAGAATCAATTCTTAGAAAAGGAAAGATGGTTCAAGGTCAAACTTCAAGAGCAGATCCAAAAGGTAATCCTCTTTTCAGTTCTGGAAAATCTACTGCAGAAAAAGTTGAGTTATTTTCAGAGAACACTGATGATAATACAACTGTAAATACTGTGGAAGAACAAACTCTTTTTTATCAACAAAAAAATCCTATTGATAAAAAAATGATAGACTATAATTTGATTGAAAAAAATTTAGAAAGAAGCCACAGTTCTTCTTCCCTTGAATCTTTTCATTCTCAGAAACAAGAAGACCACTTGAACATTTATACTAGCCTCCTTGCTGTTGAACATCTCCTCCAAGAGATATCTGCTAAGGGTGAAGAAAATTTAGCTGGCCAACTTGCAAATTTTTACAGAGCCTCTTATCAGACCTCTTTCCCATTGGAAGATTCACCTCTTTCACATTCCTCCAATGTTGAAGATTTGAAGAAGAAACTATCATTTTCCCCACCTCTGATAGTCATGGCTGGAGCTCCACCTCCTTTGACCAAGATGCAACAAATCCTGGCTGCTAGGTATGCACCACTCATATTGCCAAACCCAGTAGCATCCATGCCAACAGGAGATTATCAGAAATATATGTCTAAATTTACAGGCGAAGGTGATGTGTCCGCTGAAGAACATATTGAGGCTTTTTACAGTTATGCAGAGAACCTTAATATTGAACAAGAAGATGTTTGGACACGAGTCTTTTTCCAAAGCCTAGATGGCCATGCTAGGAAATGGTTTAAAGAACTCCATGTTGGTTCCATTGCTGGAATCAAGCAATTGGACGAGACATTTTTGAAACATTGGGGTGACAAAAGAGATTTTGTCTACTACATCACAGAATTTAGCAACTTGAGGAAACAGAGTAATGAATCAGTCTCTGATTTCACCAAGAGGTTTAACCGGATGTATGGAAAAATACCATCTAAGATAAAACCATCAGATGCTTCTGCTAAGATCACATATTCTGATGCTTTTGATTTAGATTTTTGTTTACTGTTGAGAGAAAGGAGGTCACCAACATTATCCCTTATGTAAGATGCTGCCCTTGAGGTGGAATCAAACATTTTAGCCTCCCAGAAGTGAAAAGGAGAATCTGATAGGAGAAGATCAAAGAATGAAGCCTCATCTTCATCACATGCTGATCCAAAACTCGATAAAATGGCCAAGATGCTAGAGTCTCTAACCTATGAGATATATAAGCTAAAGATCGAAAATAAACAGCCTGTGAAGGGAAGAAACACTTATGACTCTGCAGGCAGAAAGCCTAATATAAATCCCAACAGCTTCAGAAGGAATAATCAACCAACTCAGATCTTGTAGAGAGAAAAGAATTCTAATGAAGATCAGTGGATAAAGGTCCCTCTTCAGAATGTTGTGATGGACGATGATAATGGTGAAGATCAGCAAGATGGAGAAGGTGAGATTCATTGTGTTGGAGAAGAGACAGGGAAGTCTTATCTAACACAACAAGATTATGAGGAATTATTAATGACTGAACAGACATAAGATGATCTTCTTGGTGATGGAATTTTCACAACAGAAGATAAAAATAGATATAACCTCCGATGCAAATCTAATGCTGCTCAACAAGATGCACCAGCCTCTCCTAAAAATCCTGCTGCCCCTGTTAAGAAAAAGGATCAGACATCAGAAGATCAGCAAGCAAATTCTTCAAAGGTGAAAGCATCATCTCCTCCCAAGAAAGTTGTTGCCCCTGTTAACCATCAAACTCCAGAAAGTCAGCCTCCTGTCGAACAACAAAGAAATTAGGAAGCCCCTCCAAATCATGTAAAGGTTTCTGATAAAATTGCTGATAAGGTTCCATATTCTTTTAATTTTGAGGCTGAAATACAAAAGATTAAGATTCCTATTCCTCTTGTTGAGCTGATGAAAAATGAGATGTTTAAAAGGGATATCCTCAAAA
>ML809962.1:17201-38168 GCA_009831015.1 Picea engelmannii | reverse complement strand
ACCCAAGCATCAATGAAGACAATGGTGATGGATATAGTGGTGGCTGACATACCTCCAAAATTTGGATGCTTACTATCGAGATCGTGGATGAAGAGATTAGGTGGCACTCTTCAAATGGATCTCTCTTACGCTACTATCCCTATTTTCGGAGTGGTGAACATAAGGCTTTACAGAGAATCTCAGTTGGCATATGTTATCAGTGACGAGAAAAATCCATCCAATCATCCTATCTATTCGGTCGACACAGATATGGGATCTTGTATTTTGCAATTTGATGATTCACTGCCTGATACATTGCTGCTCAGAAAGCCCACAGATCAGATCACAGTTCATCCCATAGAAATAGTAGAAGATGAACTTTGGACCATGTTCTTTGACGGTGCTTGCACTAAGGATTCAGCTGGAGCAGGAGTGGTATTCATTTCTCCTTCTAAGAAAACTTCTCATTTGTCCTTTAAACTCAATTTTAAAGTGACTAATAACATTGCTGAGTATGAGGCATTACTTTTGGGGCTGAATGCAGCCAAGGAGAAGGTCATTAAAAAATTACAGGTGTTTGGAGATGCAGATTTGATTATTCAGCAGGTGAATAAGTCCTTTCAAGCCAAGCATGTCAGACTAAAGGCATACAGAGATGAAGTGTTGAAGGCAATTCAAAATTTTGCAGATTTTAAAATTGCATTTGTACCTAGAGAAGTGAATGAATTGGATGATTCATTGGCTATGTCTTCTTGTGCATTCATACCCCCTCTGCCTCATAAATTAGCTTACGAAATTCAAGTTAAATATAGGCCCTCTCTCCCTGATAATGTAAAATTTTGGAAGGTTTTTGAAGACGATGCTGAACTCTCTAGATTCCTTACAGTGATAGATGAGTTTGCAAATCTTCAGATTGATCAGGAGAATGAACATGATCATGAAGTTGATGAGCCAAAGTTCAAAAGTAAAATCGCAGCACATGAAATAGTTCAGCTGTCCACCAACAAAATTCCTAAAGGTTTGGTCCCGTTGGAAAGGTTGTTCGATAACAATGATGTGGCTATAAAATTGCAAAGTGGGGAAAAAGATTCAGATGTTTTGCAGTATAATGTGGCTAGTGAGAAAGATATTAAACATTTCAACTTGGCCTCACATTTGACTGAAAAACAAAAGGGCTGATTATGGAGAATTGCTAAAAGAATTTGCAGACATCTTTGCTTGGCAGTATGATGATTTGAAAACCTTTGACATAGAAGTAATTCAGCATAATATTCCCTTGAATAAAGACACCAAACCATTCAGGCAGAAGCTTAGATCCTTCAACCCTTTGTTGCTACCTACAATGGAAAGAGAAATTAAGAAACTGTTGGATGCCCGCATTATCATTCCTCTTAGGTATTCAGAATGGATTGCGAATCTTGTGCCGGTTAGGAAGAAGAATGGGGAGATCAGAATCTGCCYCGACTTCAGAAATTTGAACAAGTGCTCTAGGAAAGACAACTACCCTCTGCCTAAAATGGAGCATATTTTGCAGAAGGTGTCAGGATCAAAGGTGATGTCCTTTATTGATGGGTTTTCCGGATACAATCAGATTGTTGTCCATCCGAAAGACAAAGAAAAGACTACCTTTACCACTCCATGGGGTACGTTTATGTACGAGAAGATGCCTTTTGGATTGATGAATGAAGGAGAGACATTCCAAAGGGCAATGGACATTGCTTTCATTGGAGAGAAAGATAAATTTATCCTGATTTATCTTGATGACATCACTGTTTTCTCAAGCAGCCACGAACTTCATTTGCAGCACTTAAGAAGGAAATTTCTGAAATGTCAAAGGTATGGCATCTCTCTTAACCCAAAAAAATCGAATTTTGCACTTAAGGAGGGGAAATTAATGGGGCATATTGTTTCAGCTGATGGGGTTAAGATTGACCCAAAGAGGGTAGAAGCAATTAAAAATCTGTCTCTTCCTAGATCAAAGAAGGACATTCAGTCTTTTCTTGGGACTATTAATTTTGTCAGAAGGTTTATAGTGAATTTTGTTGAACTCACAAAGCATATCACTACTATGTTAAGGAAAGACTCTGAAGTAAAGTGGACTGAAGCAGCCAGACATTCATTCAATGCCATCAAGGAAGCCATCACAACAACCCCTGTTCTGATCAGCCCCGATTTCTCCAAGGTATTTTACATTTTTTCATTTTCTTCCAGTGATACAATTGCAACGGTACTCTTGCAGAAGAATGTTGATGATCAAGAGTAGACGGTTGCCTTCTTTAGTAAGGTCTTGAGGGACACAGAGGTAAAGTATGAGTTGTTGGAGAAACAAGCATATGCACTTGTCAAGTCACTGAAAGCTTTCAGGGTCTACATTCTTCAGGCAAAGGTAATAGCTTTTGTTCCCTCTAGTTTAGTTAAAGATGTCCTTGTCCAACCCGACATTGATGGAAAAAGGATTAAGTGGATAGCAAGATTGATTGAATTCGATGTTGAAATCAAACCAAAAAAACTAGTGAAAGGCCAGGGCCTTGCCAGACTCCTGGCAGAGGAAAATTGCAAGCTGCTTGACATAAATCTGATGAGTATCGATGTAGAAAATGTTCTGTCTTCAGAGAACAAGGAAGGTGAGGGAATGCAGGTTTCAGCTCATTTAGATGATTGCAAATGGTACAGTCATATTATTCAATTTTTGCAAACTTTATTAGTCCCATCAGATTTGACAAAGACTCAAAGAAGGGATTTGAAGCTCAAAGCTATAAATTTCTGCATCAATGATAACTTGTTGTTCTGGAAGAATCCCATTGGTTTATTGTTGAGGTGTGTAAACAAAGAGGAGGCAGCTAAAGTCATGAGTGAAATTCATAATAGTGAATGCAGAGGACATCACTATTGGAAAACCACAACACACAAAATCTTGAGCTCTGGTTATTACTGGCCATCCTTATTTTCAGATGTATATGAGTTTGTGAAAACATGTGACAAATGTCAGATATTTGAAGGTAAACAACAACTGAAATCCCTTCCTCTCAAACCTATAGTAGTCACAGGGCCTTTCCAGCAGTGCTGCCTAGACTTCATAGGTGAAATTCATCCGCCTTCTAGTGGTCAGCATCGGTGGATCCTGGTTGCAATTGATTACTTTACAAAGTGGATTGAGGCTATTCCCACCCGGAATGCCAATCATACTATCATCATAAACTTTCTGCAGGAAAACATATTTTCCAGATTTGGTTGTCTCAAGAGATTGGTCACTGATAATGTTGCTGCATTCAAAGATAAACACTTGGTGAAATTGTGTGAAGAGCTGGGAATTTAGCTGGTACATTCCACAACTTACTATCCGCAAGGGAACGGTTTCGCTGAGTCATCCAACAAGAGTTTAGTCAGAATCATAAAAAATCTACTTGAGAAAAATGCCAAAGGTTGGGATTCCAAACTGAAGTTTGCCTTATGGGCTGACAGGGTAACATGTAAGAAATCAATCGGTACATCTCCTTTCAAGTTGGTATATGGTACTGAGGCCATATTTCCTGTTCAACTTGCATTACCGGTTGCAAAGTTCCTACAAGAAACTGATTCTGAACCAAGTGATTTGATCAGGCGAATTCATAATTTGGTAGAACTATAGTAGGATAGAGAGAAGCTCTTGGAAAAAATAGAATTGCATCAAGAAAGAATCAAGCAAACTTTCGACAAAAAAGTCAAATCAGATGTCTTCAAAACAGGGGATTTGGTCTTAAAGTGGGATACAGCAAGGAAAGATAAGGGGAAACACGGAAAATTTGAGGCTCTCTGAACAGGTCCTTTTGTCATAATAGCAATGCAGCACAACAATACCTTTGTTCTCCAAACTCTTTCAGGCGAGCCAGTATCAGGTGGCCCTTTCAACGGGCGCTTCCTGAAGATCTATTTCTCATAAGGCTTCCTTTGAAGCCAGGTTCTTCTTGTACATATTTTCTTTTTCAGTTCAGTTTTCTTTATTTCTGTCATTCAAATAACTCCATGCCCAATGGTACTAGCAACTATTTTTCAATTTTTTGTTTCAAGTTGTAATAAGGCTACTGAGTCTAGCTAGGTTCTTGGTCACCTCACAGGGAGATGCCCATCCCAGTTGGAGCCAAATGTTAGCTCCCAAAATGAAACCATCCTTTTGGTCGGGTTTTGTGGTGGATAGCATGGCTATCGGTAGTTTCCTTAATTCATTTTCAAGTTTTTATAGCTGCAAAACTTATGTTTTGGTTTTTGTCTTAGAAAATAATATGACCCATAAAGGTCTTCTTTTCAAAATTTTCATAATTCACTTTCAATATCTAACGTATGTCCAAAAGATGAGTGTTAGTTGTGGAAAGTGTTGAAATAATGTAACTGCGAAGAGCATTCTTATTATTTTGTTATTGGATTAAATCCCCACTATGGATTAATCATGTCATTATTATTATTTTTATTATTAGATTAATCCCCATTGAGGATTAATCAAGTTGGTAATTGTATAAGGACCAAATCCCCTTTTGCAGATTGGTCATTGGACAATTATAATGTGCAGAATAAGAAGTCGGCCCCGACAGTTATAATGAAAGGGCCAGATTTAATTATTGGTGGATTTACCCACCTAGTGTGAGAGGTCGGCCCTGCCAGATGGTGACTCTTCACATGTGCCAGATTGATATAAATAAAAGGCTAGCACCTCACTTCTAACACACACTTCACTTTCTCATTCTCTTATGAGGCAAGTTGCATTTTCAAGTTGGAGAGAGGAGAAGAAGGGTGGTGCATCTCTTGGAGGAGGATTTTCTATATTGGTTGAGTTATCTCTTGAACATTGTATAAGCTATTTATGATAAGGAATTTTTTGCTGGGTTTTCTTCCCCTAGAGGGTTTCCCAAGATAAATGTTGTGTCTCTTGTGGATGTGTATTTCTCAGTGATCTTGTTCTTATTATGCTCTTATCTTATGAAATGCAAAGAACTATAATAATGGCATAAACATTAACATAAAGTGGCGACTTTCAGCAGCTAAGGAGCGTCTCTCATAGATCTGTGCACTGGTGAAAGTGTCGAATTCCAAAGTATCCAAAGAAGCAGGGTCGCGGGTCGTGCACTGTTGAAAGTGAAGACTTTCCGCAGCTATGGAGCAGTTTTTACAAGGTCGTGCGTTGTTGAAAGTGAAGACTTTCCTCAGCTACAGAGAAGTTCTTAAAAGGTCACACGCTGAGGAAAGTGAAGACTTTCAACAGCTAATGGGGGTTTTCCACAGGATCATGCGTTGGTGAAAGCGGTAAGTATGAACAACTAAGGGGTGCTTTCCATGGGCCGTTGGTTGAAGAAAGTGGAAATCACGTCCATGATATCCACATTTCTGAAAGCAAATGATGATATGGTCAGCCCACATCATGCAAATCCAAATCATGCACTGATGAGAGTGGGTAATCACAGAAACTCAGTTTTGCATGTCAAAATAGGATCACGATATAGATCTTATCCAGTAACGCATGCTGCACACTCATGGCACCGGAAATGGAAATTTTGAATTCAGTAACTCAGGTACAGAGGCTGTACTGCCAGGCTGAAAGCATCAAGTCGAATCATTGCTTCCATATCACACATCGTTCATGGAGGTCTGTTAAAGTTTCAAATGTTTCAAAATAGAGCCGACTCCCAAAGTGCTTTCAATAGCGCAGAACCTCGGCTTGACCAGCAGTTGCAGGGGTTACAAATTGTCGGGATCTTCGATTTATAGAATGGTGAGGAAATGCAGTGGTGATGTACTCAGGAGAGAGATGGATATCCTGTCCTTTTTACAGACACACCCCGAAGTCCATAGACATTTTTCAAACACAAGGTGTATTGAATTCATTGAGAGGTTGTAAATTGGTTGCCACCAGTCTACAGCAGAAGCTTTTGCCAAGAATTTTGATGGGAACAAAGCTCGTGTTGGGTCTATGGAAATTGTGGTAGATGAAGCTGCCATTGATGCAGCAAAAAGCCTACCAAGAACCGGTCAGAGATGGTTTAAAACCACTGCTCCCAAAATTTTGGATTTTAGAGATTATTTGAAAGAGGGGTATAGGCACAAGGCATGGAAAAAAGGTATGTTGGTTTCCTATCTAGAAGAAGAATGGCAGGAGTTATTCAAAGGCACCCAAGTGTACATTACCTCAAAGGGCAGGTATGATAAACTTATGATGTATCACATCAAACTCCTGGACCATTTCACAGGCAAGACTCCCCTTAATTTACCTTTTTTCCTACATAAAAGTTTGACTAAGGTTTGCAAGAAGATTAGGGCTCAACCCTTGAGCATAAAAAGTACTCTATGCCACTTCGGCCTCATAAAATTAATCATCCTGGAGGAATTGAAACAACAGGGAAGGATTTGGGGTCATTTTCTATTCTGGGAGGGTTTTGAAACACAGACCCAACCTACAAATGAACCAGGGAAAGGTTCAAAGAAACAGTCTTCTCCTCAAAGTAGTTCAAGAAAAAGAAGGACCCTGCCAGGACCTCCAGAAGACATAATTTCTGGAGTGAAGCGTCGCAGGTCGAAGAAAAGGTGAAAATTTGAGCAGACCACAGAGAAAACCATAGAGCATCCTACAGAGCAGAGTACAATGAAGAATATATTAAACTTTCCCTATTCGGACTCAGAATCAGAGCAACAAGATCAATGCCCTGTCACCGAGAATCTTGAGCAGTCAACTGAGTGTGCACAAAACTATGATACCTTCACCCAGACAGAGGAAGGAGAAACATCAAAAAGCTCCAAGTCAAAGAGGTCTCAGAAATCAAGCATCTGAAAGAGGTAATTTCCCAGCAAGAGGTTTTGGAACGGGTTATCAAAGGAAGGTATAAGAAGTTGTCTGAGAACTTCGAAAAAACCAATGCTGCATTTGAGAGATTGGCTAGGGAAAGTGTTAAAGAGAAGAAAAGAAAGAAAAAACTCACCAAAGATTACAATAGTCTGTGGTGGCTTGCCAAACGCATGAAAAGGCAGATAAGAAGGTTAAAACAAAAACAAAGGCAAAAATCTCATCCAGATCTGAAGGTACTTGCTCAAGTCGTCATTAATATGCAAGGTGAGAAATCAGAGACACACTGAGTTTTGATGAAATCAAAATTTTGGAGGTGAAAACTCGTTTTGAGCACAATCGGGGCTTTCACCAGCGCAAAGCGATATTTTATGACCCGTTAGCTATGGAAAGTGGCGACTTTCAACAGCTAACCCACAAAAATTTAAACGAGTTAGCTATTGAAAGTTGGAAAAGTATTTTTTGAAGCCAAAGATAGAACAGGTCATTCCAAATAGGTTTTGAAGGAGTTCCAACGTATCAATGGACCATCAGATTGCATGCAAAGGACTTAGCATCAGAGGTTCGAGAAAATTTGGCAACCACATGCAAAACAACTTCCTCAAAAATCGACCATGAACGTTGGAGAGATCCAACTGTCAAGACAAGTGTCCTGCCATGTTTTATTACATTGCATATCCCAGGAGCTGAAGGATGCAGATGGTGAGTTTTGGAGATTGAAGACAGTTCGAGTTCTAAGTTTAGTTGTTAAGACTTTATTTTCAAGTTGTTGAATTAAATTTGAAATGCTTTTATTAAATACAGATCCATGTTTTTAGGATCTGTAAAACTGTTTGTAAGAGGCTATAAATGCCTATTTTTGAGATGAAACAAGGGTTCAAACTGGGAAATTTTTCATGCCATTGTATAGACTCTTTTTGCAGAAATAAAGTGGAGTTTCCTTTCGTTTGCAATACCAGAATTGTTCATCTTTCATTCTCTGTACTTTAATTTCAGTTTAGTTTAGTTCATAAAGACTGTTACCTCTTTGTTGAACTCATAGGCTTGAAATTAAAGGATTCCTCGTTGTCTTGTATTAGGCCCTACTTTCACTTGTATTGGCAAATCAAGAATAGTATTCTCCATCCTCTCTTTAAATTATTTGATCTGGTTATTGTTTACTGAAAGCACTGTATCTTTAGATGTGTGATGAGTTGTTTCTTATACAAATAATTGAAGACCCCATTGTCCCAAACACATAAAAACCATTATTTCTAAGTTACCAAGCATCCTTCGTCTACAACCCTAAGGAGTTTCTTGGAGTGATAATACCATGGACCTAATAGGCTGGCTCGTGATGAGAACCCCTATCCTCTGGTTAGGTCTTGTTTTGTTATTTTTAGGGTCCCTCTTGTTTCTTGTTGAGAAGCCTTTTATTTCTTTCTTGGGGATCCCTAGGCGAAGCATCTCGAGGTTTTAATCTTAGGCTTTTATCTTTTACCATCTTGCTTTTACCTTTTGGGCCTTTAGCCCCTTCTTCCCACTAGATAAGATGCAATCCTAAAATAGGTCAACCCAGTGCTTAGACAAGTTCGATGGGACAAATGAGTATGAAACAAGATGGAAAAATGAAGTTGTGAAGGGAGTGGATGATAGATTTTTAGCGACAACCCTGTAATGATCCCAAGCCAAATATTTTCTTGGAATCACTAACTACTACTGATCTATTGATGTGCAGGTATTTATTGAGTTATTAAGTGCATACAAGATTCATCAACACATGAAGATCACAATATATTCAATATGTAGAAGCACAAGCAAATATCTGACCTTTTTATTATGAGTAAGGTAAGATCAATACAATAGATGGTTGATCTGGCATAAACCTCAGATGGTCGTACAAACAATAGATATGAGCTGCTACAAAATGCTCCCGACAATACAAAATAAGCCTCCAAAGGCTAGATATACAATGAAGACTGAATCAAGTAAAGCTGAGCCGTACTAATGCTCAACCTCCGAGCTGGGAAGTGGCACGCCCTGCTAGAATGCTGAAGCCCTCAATAATTTGGCCCTTCTACCAAAAGTTTCCAATCATCCCGAGAAATATGCCAAATGATAGATTAGGCAACTGTAAGGACAACCCAGATGTCCAAATTCCCAAATCCACTCTCAAACCCTGTAGATATGAATTCCTCCACTGAATGGTGTGCCCCACTGGATGACTGAAACCCTAGCTGGTTCCGCCCTGATGAAGGGGAATTCTGTGGGAGAAGTTTCAGACTCAGATCTCAAGTAGATATCCCTAGATTTGAGTTTTACTAAATAAAAGGACATCCCCTATGGCTCCAAGATGTCCCAATCTATAGACAAATTTAGAATGATTATAACCCTCCAGAAAAGCCCTCAAACTGATGGTCCTACCCCTGCAAACAAAACCCAACTGTCGGAATGGTCCCAGGCCCTCGGGATAAGCTAGATCAAACCTCCCTCTAGATGATGGTGTTCCCTTGCTAGAAACATAAGAACAGTATGACCTACTTCCTTCTGAAGTGCTAGATGGAGATGGACTGAGACTAGAGTGGTGTGGAGGAGTCTTTCATCCCCGAGACCAAGCTACAGAACAAGGTGAGTGGATATTTCACCATTGAGTTGCTCACAAGGGTTTGTACAGCAAAACCCCCAAACTGAATGCTCAAGAGCAATAGCAAATGCTAATCCAAAACTAGCCTGAGTAATAGGTGTGCCCCAGCCTCTTACTTATACTTTTCCTTCTAATTATCTATTGAGTTAGGTTAACTCCCAGGGTTAATCTTCTATTCTTTTGTTGAGTTATCTTTTACTCCTTTATCCTTTTCCTTTCTTAAGTCAACTTAAAAATATGACTTTTAACTTCTTGACTTCCCCCCCCCCTCAGTGTGAGACTATGACCTAGTGGGGGTGCCCAGGCCACTGAGTCTCCTCATCACCTCTCTAAGAGGTGGGGGAAATTACAGTCTCCCCTGCTTGAAATTGTTTTTCCTCAAGCAATTCCAAACCTGCTTCTCTAATTACATGCTCCTTCTCCCAAGTGGCATCCTCAATGGGTAAATCCTTCCACCTGATCAGATACTCCTTGATGTTTCGATTTCAGAGCCTCTTCTCTCGGACTTATAACACCTCCTCTGGAATCAAAACAAGGTGTTCGTCCTCATCCATGGAATTTAATGCCTCAATAGGCCTGACGTGTGGAATGAGGGATTTCTTAAGGCACGAGACATGGAAGACGTTGTGAATTTTTCTACCCTGTGGAAGCTCCATCTCATAAGCTACTGCTCCTATCCTCCTGCTGACCCTGTAAGGTCCAAAGAAATGTGGCTGCAGTTTCTTCGCTCCACTTCTTTTAATGGAGGCCTACCTGTATGGTTGCAACCTCAAATAGACTAAATCGCCAACCTCAAAGGTACGATCAACTCTGTGCTTGTCTACTTGGACCTTTTGCTATTTTTGTGCCCTCTGTAAATGATCCTTCAATTCCCTGAGAATGTCTTGGCTCTGTTGTATCCAATCCTGTACCATTGGAGCCCTGATGTCACCAAATGAAATCTCTACAAATGATAAAGGATCATAGTTATATAAATCTCTGAAGGGTGACATGCCAATGGACATATGTTGGGTGGTGTTGTAGCAATATTCTCCCAAATGTAACCATCTGACCCATGCTTTTTGTTGTCCTGCTACGTAGTTTCTGAGGTAACCTTCCACCCATTTGTTGACTATCTTAGTCTGACCATATGTCTGAGGGTGATAGCTAGTACTAGGAGTCAATGTCGTACCCACTAATCTGAACAACTCCTGCCAAAACGTACTCATGAATTTGCTATCCCTGTCACTGATGATGGTTTTGGGTAGGACGTGTAGTCTGAACACCTCTCTGAAAAATAATTCGGCCACCTATTCTACACTGAAGTCTATGGCTATGGGAAAAAGGTGTGCAAACTTCATCAACCTATCTACCACCACGAAAATGCAATATTTCCCCTGTGCTCTAGGCAACCCGGTGATGAAATCCATGGATATACTTTCCCACTTGTGCTCTGGAATAGGTAGGGGTTGCAACAGTCCTACAGGGTGCGTGTTCTCATCCTTGTTTTCTTGGCATGTAGTTCATTCTTTGACATGATTCATCACATATTCCTTGAGGCCTTTCCATGAAAACCTCTCTCTCACCTGCCTATATGTCTTACTGATGCTCTGATGCCCTGCTACTGGTGAGTTATGACATAAATGCAGGATCTTAGCTTTGAGAGCTGATCCAGGAACTAAAAAGATTCGGCCTTTGTAATAGATGAGTTCATTTATGACCCTGAAGTTGTCATCCTATATTTTCCCATCCAACAGTTGACAAGAAAACTAATCCTTTGTATATTCCACTATCAAGTGTTCCTTCCAGTCGACTGACATACCGGACATGGAAAAAATGGATGGCCTTCTGGATAATGCATCGGCCACTACGTTGTTCTTCCCTTTGACAAATTTAATGTCAAAGTCGTAGGCCTATATTTTGCTTACCCATTTTTGTTGTCTTTCATTCAAATCCTTCTGCTCCAATAGATATTTATGACTGTTATGTTATGATTTGAACACAAACCTTGCACCTACCAAATATTGCCTAAATTTGGCTAGTGCATGCATGATAGCCAACATTTCTTTGTCGTAAATGCTGTAAAGTTGTTCAAGACCCCTAAGTTTATGGCTTTCATAGGCAAGGGGGTGCCAGTTCTACATCAAAACAGCCCCTATACCTTCCCCTGAGGCATCACACTCCAAAGTGAAGGGTATGCCGAAATCAGGAAGAGCTAGAACTGGGCAGGTGCTCATGACCTATTTCATTTTATCCATCATGACTTGGGCCTCATCATTCCATTTTAAGGACCCCTTTTTGGTCAGGTTAGTCAAAGGTGTGCACAGTTGAGAAAACCCTTTAACAAATTTCCTGTAGTATGTGCATAGGCCCAGGAATCCCCTCATTTCTGTGAGTGTTTTCGGAGTAGGCCATTCCTTAATGGATGTTATTTTCTCTTGGTGTACCTGTACCCATTTTTCCCCTATGATGTGTCCCAAGTAAAGCACTTCTGTCATTCCAAACTCACACTTGGATTCCTTGGCGTATAGTGACTGTTCTTCCATGATTGACAGGATTTGGTCCACATGTCAAAGGTGTTCCTCCCAGGTCTTGTTGTAAATGAGCAATTCATCAAAGAATACCAACAAGTGTTTCCTCAGTTGTTTGTTGAACACATGGTTCATGCAAGACTGAAATGTGGCTGGGGCATTGGTTAAACCAAAGGGCATCACCAAAAACTCATAATGGCCGTAGTGACACCTAAAGGTTGTTTTTGAGATGTCCTCCTCTCTCATTTTTATTTGATGGTAGCCCGAGAGAAGATCATTTTTTGTGAAATATATAGCTCCATGCAGCTCATCCAACAACTCATCAATCCTGGGTATGGGGTACCTATTTTCGATCATCTTTTTATTCAAATCCCGGAAGTCAATGCACATTCTCATCATTCCATCCTTCTTCTTCACCAAGACTACTGACGAAGCAAATGGCCTTGAACTCGGTCTAATGTGTCCCATGTCTAGAAGCTCCTTGATGGCCTTCTCTATCTCATCTTTATACTTCTTGGGATGCCTATAGGGTGTGTTGATAATAGGCTTAGCCCCTGCTTCTAGCTCAATGATGTGCTCAAACCCCCTGTCTGGTGGCACACCTGGAGGAATCGGCCCAAACACTTTCTAGTGCTTGTCAAGGATTATTTTGATCTCTGGTGTGTAATGCACCTTTCCCTTCTCATCCACCCATGTTGAGACCTTACATTTTGCTGCGTATACAATTTATTCCCTTCTGAAGATGGCTTCCATCCTCTTGGCCATGACCACTCTGGCAGAGTTACCTGTCATGCCTCTGAGCACAACCTTTCATCCTCCTTCCTCCACAAAAGAACATTTCCATGGTCTTGTAATTTGTGGTGATGGGTCCTAAAGTGTTGATCCATTGCACCCCTAGGATGATGTTGGTATCGGGAAGATCCATCACATACACATCCTAAACTAACTCATGCCTTCCCAAGTTGAGTTTCATACCTGGTATGTATCTGTTACAGGGCATAGTACTACCACCTGCTACCTCCACTTTGAATCCTTCAAACTCTACTATAGGTATGTGCCTCCTCTTCAGTAATGCTGCATCAATGAAATTGTGGGAAGCTCCTCCATCAATCAGAACCAACACTCTCTATCCTTGCAAGAGCCATCTCATCCTGAAGGTGTTGAACTTGGGTACCCTGTTGATAGATGCCAACGTAGCCTTCTCTCCAACCGCACAGTTTAGTTCTGGAACCTCCTCTTCTATTGCCTCTAACGTTTCAGCCTCCATGTTTTGTATCTGACCATACTCATCCTCTTCTTTGTCAACTGAAGTGACCTCAATGTAATGTACCTGTCCTCATCCCATGTGCTTGTGTGAGGGATTCCATGGCTTCTTGCATGTGAAGCAGAGTTGCTTCCTTCTCAGTTCCCTCCTGGTGTTGTCATCTATTCTGCCACGACCCTTGTCATAACCCTTAGGGTCACATCCTCCCTGGTTTATTGGAGGCCTTTGATCTCTTCCACCATTGTTAAGAGGTGGTTTGGGTATGAATTTTGGTTTAGCAGCTGGATCCAGATCCCTCGTCTTCCAAATGGATTCCTATAGGATGGTAGGCTTGAAGGCCTTAACCCAACCCTTCAAGGGTTCCATCAATCCTTCTGTAAAAAGCATCATGAGCCTGGTTGGGGACATATCTTGCACCATCACTGCCAACCTCTGGAACTCATCAATGTATGCCTCAGCCGTAACTGTTTGCTTGAGTTGGGTGAGCTCCCAAAAATGTAACTCAGAATATCCTAGATCAAATCTATCAATGAGCCTCTGAGTGAATTCTATATAGGATACAATCTAGTTGTAGCCGAGTGTGGTGAGCCCATGGTACCACTAGTCGTGGGCCTTTCCATCCAAGTACATAGTGGCAAACTTTATGGCCTCCATCTCTCTCATGGTGTTAAGCTACAGGTAAGTATCCAGCTTCTGCACCCATGCTTTTGCTGTCATCTTAGCCATACCATCAAAGTATGGAATCTCTATCTTCCCTTCCCTTCTCTCAAACTCAAAGCTACCCCTGTGGTTCGTCTTAGGCTAGTTTCTGAATTTGAGTTGACAATACTGGTCTAGGGACATCTGTCTTTGAACTTTTATATCCAAGCTGTAGTATTCCCTAGTACTCCTGGCTAATTGTTCCACAAAATCTTCAACCTGTGCATGCTGCCCTTGCTCATCTGTGAATGTGGGCATGTATGGTATGGGGTTATCTCTGCTACCTGAGTGTCGACCTAGTGGTTCATCTGTGAACACTGGCACGTATGGCCTATGATTGGTCCTGCTACCCATTTGCCCATGGAATGTGCCACCTCCAAGACTTCCTTCGAATCCCGGTGCTTTCTCTGGGTTATATCTAACTTCCTCATGGGTTCCACCGGACCCTCCAGCCTCCTTATTCCCATACATATTAGGATCTTTGCCTCGATGGGTTACTTGCATCAAAAGGTCAGTTATCCTAGTTTGGTTCTCGTTCATTTTCTGTAGATTCTCATCAACTTTCTTCAAGGTTCTAGAGATTTTGGCTTGTCCCCTTCTATTGGTTTCCTGATACTCATCCAACTATTGGACCAATGTGCTTTCTGTGTGGTTCATGTTTTGCTGGAACTTACCAAATTTGGCTACTAAGAGAGCCAAGCCCTGAGGCTCATGGTCATCTCCTGACCCTTCCATTTCTGCCTCTATTTCACTGTTGTTTTTCTTCCTTCGACCCATAACAATTCCCCTGTACCTCTGCATGCACTGATCTCTCCACAGGTTTGGAGGATCGAGGCTCTGATACCACTGTAATGATCCCAAGCCAAATCTTTTCTTGAAATCACTAACTACTACTGATATATTGATGTGCAGGTATTTATTGAGTTATTAAGTGCATACAAGATTCATCAACACATGAAGATCACAATATATTCAAGATGTAGAAGCACAAGCAAAGATCTGACCTTTTTATTATGAGCAATGTAAGATCAATACAATAGATGGATGATCTAGCATAAACCTCAGATGGTCATACAAGCAATAGATATGAGCTGCTACAAAATGCTCCCAACAATACAAAATAAGCCTCCAAAGGATGGATATAAAATGAAGACTAAATCAAGTAGATCTGAGTCGTACTAATGCTCAACCTCCAAGCTGGGAAGTGCCATGCCCTGCTAGAATGCTGAAGCCCTCAATAATTCGGCCCTGCTACCAAAAGTGTCCAATCATCTCAAGAAATATGCCAAATGATAGATCGGGCAACTGTAAGGACAACCCAGATGTACAAATTCCCAAATCCACTCTCAAACCCTATAGATCTGAATTCCTCCACTGAATGGTGTGCCCCACTGGATGACTAAAACCCTAACTGGTTCGTCCCTGATGAAGGAGGCCTCCAAATGCTCTGAAACTCTCCAAAAATATAGATCGGGCTATGAGAATTCCGTGGGAGAAGTTTCGGACTCAGATTTCAAGTAGATCTCCCTATATCTGAGTTTTACTAAATCAAAGGATGTCCCTTATGGCTCCAAGACAACCCAATCTATAGACAAATGTAGAATGATGATAACCCTCCAGAAAATCCCTCAAACTAATGGTCCTACCCCTGCAAACAAAACCCAACTGTCGGAATGGCCCCAAGCCCTTAGGATAAGTTGGATCGAACCTTGTTAATGTTTATGCCATTATCATAGTTCTTTGCATTTCATAAGATAAGAGCATAATAAGAACAAGATCATTGAGAAATACACTTTCACAAGAGACACAACATTTATTCTGGGAAACCCTCTAGGGGAGGAAAACCCAGCAAAAACTTCCTTATCATAAATGGCTTATACAATGTTCAAGAGATAACTCAAACCAATACAGAAAGTCCTCCCCAAGAGATGTGCCACTCTTCTTCTCCTCTTTCCAACTTCCAATTGTAGCTTGCCTCATAAGATAATGAGCAAATGAAGTGTGTCTAAGAAGTGAGGCGCTAGCCTCTTATTTCTATCAATCTGGCACGTGTGAAGAGTCACCATCTGGCAGGGCCGACCTCTCACTCTGGGTGGGTAAACCCACCTTTAATTAATTCTGGGACTTCCATTATAACTGCTGGGGCCGAATTCTTATTCTACACTTTGTAATTGTCCGATGACCAATCCGCAAAAGGGGATTTGGTCCTTATACAATTACCGACATGATTAATCCTCAATGGGTATTAATCCAATAACAATAATAATAATAATGATATGATTAATCCACAATGGGGATTTAATCCAATAACAAAATAATAATCAGAATGCTCTTCGCAGTTACATTATTTCAACACTCCCCCTTAACAAGAAGGGTATTATTCATCAGCATTAGGCGAGAGAGGTCTACATCATCAGTGGCATCTGGAGGACAGTATCGTCAATATCATCTTGAACAATTGTCTAGCACATTTATGAGTGATCTAAAAATATGACGAAGACTTGATGAACTTGATTAAATTAAATTGCAAGTTAAATGTTATGTGTTTTAATGCAACCGGATCAATTTGCAACAGATAATTAAAGATGACTTATGTAGAAATAAGCATAGACAGCATCAAAAATGATTGAACATAAGACATAAACACAACAACTTGATAAAGGAGTTCACCCCACTCCGGGCTACATCTCCTGGTCCAGCCTCCAAATGGATCTTTTATATTAAATTGCTCAAAGTACTTAAAAATAAGTCTTACAGTGCTCAAATCAACAAAATGACTGCTCCAATGGCTCCGCAGCGTGCCAAAACCCCTGTCTAGGCTCTGACGGCACCTGAAACGGTCGAAAAATGAAGAAGATAGCCTCCTCTGAAGTCTCCCTCCTTCTTTGCTGCCTCTGGTTCTACAATCTGTACATGAACCTGGAACACACTCCCAATGCGCATATAAACTCAGCACTGAGCGGTTCCCGAAAACGGTCCAAACTGTCGGACGGTTTGGGCGCCTCTGGCCCCCAACCRCCTAGCATAGAGTCATATGGTCATACGACCAAAGGCGCGGCGTAAAAGTGGTTGGCAAACCGTGCAACGGGTGTAACCGTGTGTTAATACAATGTATAACACATAACAAATCCCGTGCATACATATTATGGGTCACGGGTTCAAAACCGCGTGCCCACATAATATATATACCAACGTTTTCCTGCGCGAAATATATATGTTACATGGTATGTTTTATATATGGTCTGAACATTATATTATGGGTCGGGGCTAAGCCCCGACCCCCCCCCTTTCCATACAATACAACACGCAAATATAAAAGTATATCCGCCCGCTCATATAACAAGGAACAAGCTCGGGCATGTTGGCTAGCGCGTATATGTTAAGTCTTTACCATGGGGGGAGGTCCCGGGGTCAAACCCCGCGAACTCCCAATATCTTTTACAAAGCCAAATTAAACATAAATGAAGTGACACGTGTCATATTATGATTGGACAACGAATAACCAACCAATGTGCACCACGTCACCCCTCTGCCATGTGAGCATCATGGTACGGCCCTCCACATGGCCGTACGGATTGTACGGACAGGTACAGTCAGCACCAATTTTGACCTGTTTGACTTGACGATAAAATCGCGATATCTCCTCCATACGGACTCCATTCGCGAAAATAAATATACCGCCGGAATCAGGAAAACGAGACGGACACAATGGTACTGGTTTCGTCTCAATCCGAGCACTTTGAAATTTGAGCAAATTTTGATCCCCTGATCAATGAGTCATCAGAATTTTTCTTCATCAACAACATCATCATTCTCAAAAGAATTCTATCATCATCTGCATCAAATATGTATCAGTAAAAATGATACCTCATAACGGCACTAGGATGGTACATCACAGTACTATACTATCTCAATGTCACTGTGGTTAAGCTGGTAGCTCAGTATCAGTCACATCTTGCTTTACATCTAACAACTAGGTCAAAAGCAAGTAATATCATCATCTCGCTTTACGTCTAACAACTAGGTCAGAAGCGAGGAATCACAGTGTCATGCTTTACGTCTAACAACTAGGTCAGAAGAATGACTCATCTTGCTTTACATCTAACAACTAGGTCAGAAGCAAGGAACACATCAACATCTCACTTTACGTCTAACAACGAGGTCAGAAGCAAGGAATCATCGACGTTATGCTTTATGTCTAACAACTAGGTCAGAAGCATAACTCATCTTGCTTTGCATCTAACAATGAGGTCAGAAGCAAGGATCACACATTGTCATGCTTTACGTCTAACAACGAGGTCAGAAGCATGACTCATCTTGCTTTACGTCTAACAACTAGGTCAGAAGCAAGGAATCAACAACGTTATGCTTTACGTCTAACAACTATGTCAGAAGCATAACTCATCTTGCTTTACGTATAACAACAAGGACAGAAGCAAGGATCACACGACGTCATGCTTTACGTCTAACAGCAAGGTCAGAAGCATGACTCATCTTGCTTTACGTCTAACAACGAGGTCAGAAGCAAGGATCACATGGTGTCATGCTTTATGTCTAACAGCGAGGTCAGAAGCATGACTCATCTTGCTTTACGTCTAACAGCGAGGTCAGAAACAAGGAATACATCTACTCCCCCTTTCAGGGAAGGTCCTTTCGGACAATACCAAACTTATCTTGAAAGTGTTCAAACTTTACATAATAGAGGCTTAGTCATCACATCAACAACTTGTTCATCCATGCTAATGTACTGGAGCTTCAAGGCTCCTCTATGTACCATGTCACGGATGAAATGATAGCAGATCTCTATGTGCTTCGACCTGTCATGGAACACATGATTCTCTGTCATTTTAATCCAGCTTTGATTGTCACATAGGATTGTGTTTTCTCTCATCTCCAAATCAAATAGGCCTGTCAACAACTTTCAAAGCCATATAGCTTCGCAGCTAGCAGAACATGCGACAATGTAGTCTACTTCCGCTATGCTGAGAGAAATATTGGATTGCTTCCTACTCTGCCACAAGATCATAGCTGATCCCAAACTGAAACAACATCTGGAAGTGATTCTTTTGTCAGCAATGCTTCCTGCCCAATCTGCATCAGTATATCCACTTAGTGTGAAGTCATTATCTCCATCATAGCTGAGACCATAATCCATTGTACCTTTAAGGTACCTCATCACATGTTTTGCAGCCACTAAATAAACACATTTGGGCTCTACCAGAAACTGACTCAAGGTGTTCACTGCAAAATAGATGTTTGGTCTAGTTTTCATCAGGTACATCAACGATCCAATAATCTGCCTGTACAGAGTGGCATCTATCAAATCTGACGAAGTATCGACCAACAGCTTCAGCTTTGCTTCCATGGGTGTATTCATGGAATTGCATTCTAGCATGTCGAATCTCTTCAATATTTCGACTGTGTACTTCCCTTGGTTAAGGAAGATTCTTTCCGGACTCTGCCATACCTCAAGACCTAAGAATTAATGCATTAGGCCAAGGTATTTCATTTCAAATTCAGTGGAAAGTCTCTGTTTACATTCAACGATGAGATTTTCTTCTCCAGTTAAGAATAAGTCATCCACATATAGTAATAGTATTACTGGTTCATTCTCCATGATCTTGAAGTAGAGATTTGAATGTGCTTTACTCTTGGTAAAGCCTAAGCTTGTCAAGAAACTGTCTCTATGGCCATACCAAGCTCTGGGAGCTAGCTTCAATCCGTATAAGGCTTTCTTCAATCGACAAACATGACATTTTCTGTCTTCAACCTCAAATCCTTGGGGTTGCTTTATATACACTTCCTCTTCAATGACACCATTCAGAAAAGATATCTTCACATCCATCTAGTGCAGCTTCCATTTCATCTTGGCAGCAAGAGCTATAATGGTTCTGATTGAAGTGTATCTAGCCATAGGAGCGAATGTCTCTTCATAGTCGATTCCTTCCTTCTGGGAAAATCCACGAGCAACAAATATTGCTTTATATTTCTCAATACTTCCATCAACAACATGTTTTACCTTGAAGAGCCATTTTGATGATACCACATCCTTACTTTTTGGTGTGGGAACAATTTCTCATATATCATTCTTTATTATGGATTGGTATTCCTCTGTCATGGCATTGGCCCATTCCTTCTTTTGGATGACTTCTTCAAAACATGTAGGTTCCTCATCAAGTAGATTTCACATCAAAGCCATGTAACTGGAGAATGGCTTTGGTTTCTTCACCTGTCTTGTGGTTCCTTCTGGAACACCATACTTCTCTCCATCTTGAATAAGCTCTCTTGCCCAAGCAGGCTTTCTTTTATGGGAGAAGGTCATTTGAGGAGGTTCTTGAATCTCTGTGATATCATGATCTTCAGGAGTCTCCTCATCAGGGGAATCTATGACTTCCCTTACAGGTTCTGCATCTCTAGGAACTTCCCTCACGGATTCTGTCATCCTAGGATTTACAGGTTCCTCTTCATACATTTCTTCAAGCTGGCATCTTCTCGATTTATTAAGTGTATCTTCTTCATCAAAGGTCACGTCCCTATTGATCTCAATATGGAAGTGACCAGGTATGTAGATTCTGAATGCTTTGGATACCTCACATTGTCCCACAAATATTCCCTTCTTTCCAGAGGGTTCCATCTTGTTTCTTTTCTCTTTAGGTATATGAATAAGCAATGGATAGCCAAATATTTTTGAGATGGCTTACCTATGGCTTCTTTCTGGTGAACATCTCTTCTGGTGTCTTGAGCCCAAGTGTGCTATGGGATAATCGATTCTTCACATAAATAGCTGCCATAGCTGCTTCTGCCCATAAGCACATAGGAATATCTTGATCTTCACAGCTTCCAACATGGTTTTGTTCTTCCATTTAGCTACACCGTTTTTTTGGGGATCTTGATCCCAACATATTTGTAGAAGTTCATGATCTCTTCTGAGGTATATTCTCCTCCATTATCTGACCTGAGTATCTTAATCTTCCTTATAGAAGGGTTCTCTTATCAAGGCTTTGAATTCCTTGATCTTGTTGAATACTTCAAATATATCCAGGTATTTTACGAGAATAATCATTAATGAATGATACATAGTATACAT
>ML809961.1:136738-151318 GCA_009831015.1 Picea engelmannii | reverse complement strand
TTACATTCCTCAAATGCTCATGACATAATACAAAAATGCAATTATATGTGTTAATGGTACTTATAAGAACATCGATGTAAAATGCACTTACATTAATACATGCACGTTGAATATACATGTCCTTTATTACCCTTTAAAAATAATCATTAATTTTTTCATTTTTCCCTTTTTCTTTAGTACCTCTTGCCCCTTTTTTAAAAAAGGATCCACATTAACCAATTCTAAGTTTGAATGTGATATATTAGGATTCATAAAGGGAACTAATTCTTTATTTGAATCAAGTGAATCATTTTTATGAAGTCTTTTTGTTCCACTTAAAAAGGATTCAAGAACATTTTTTCTCCTTTGAGAAGGAAAGCTTGGTATTTATGTCTTCTACGTTAGCCCTCGAAGGAGGAGTTGATTCCTCCGTCGACACTTGCATTATTGATTCTAATTATGATCATCATCCCTTTATGGAAAATTCCATTTTTTTGTTTTTTTGTTTTTGTCCCTTTTCACCTAGGAGAATGACCACAATCATGGGAACAATAAGCTTCTAGATGTCACGGTAGATGTCACATCTGAGAATAAATTATTATGTTCTCATAATCTAAGACCTGAGTGTATTAAATTTTTTTCCATGTGCAAAGCACTTTGTCTTAAGACCCTTACTAAGGTCTATCTCAACACAATGCAAGTGTATGTACATAATCTCACCAAATCTCTCTCAAAATTTGATTTGATCTAAGAGCTCAAAGAGTTCTCATTATCCTAAAAAATGACTAAATGCCATAAATGTAATGGTGGATTAGGAAGATGAACAAAAACTTGCATTCTAGTAATTGACTTAGAGTTAGAATCAAAATCTAGGAACAAAGGGGTTATAAAAATCCACATGTTTCTCCAAAACCAAGGACCCTCCTAAAAAATAGTTTGATAATCAACAAGGTCAAAGAACTGAACAATCAAAAAAATCTTTAGAACAAAGAGTGATCTCACAATTATTTGTCCAAGATGAATGAATCCATTGTTATAAATTTGAAGTAGGATACCAATACCCATTAAATTGAAAAATGGATGAATCTTTTTCATATAATGAAAGTATATGGTTGACTATCGACATTGTAATATCCACCATCAACACCTTCTCAGCATGCTCCACAATTTAGGCCATCTAAATATGTGAAGACTTCGAAGCATTAGGAATGGTAAAATTGTTTTTTGTTGCCTCCCTAAAAGACACCCTAGTGACCACCACTCCTCCATGAAATTGGAGTGCTAATATAAAAGCTAAATGTTTATGAAATGAAATCTATAACAAGAATAACATTAAGAAACTTAATGATGGATTATTAGGACCCTACAAGCTTAAGAAAATATATCACACTAAATTGATTAGTATTGAGACATTAGAAGTGTTTCGATCTCAATGTTGGGTGGTTTTCTCTTAATTGAGTATGTTTTAATCATAAATAAGATAATGGAGTGGAGTGATAAGCCTCCATATAGGGATCATATGGAGCACATACAAATGAAATACACATGAAAATGAGGAGACAAATCCTAAATATAGGGATCATATGGAGCACATTGCCTCATTTGTAAAGAAGACATTCTTAACCAAAATAGGGGTTTGATGATAAGTGGGTATGACCTAGTGTGTGGAAATACCATATTTTTTATATTCATGGTTAGACCAAATTCACTTGGTGAAGTCACTATAAAAAATATGGAAAGGGGCATGAACGGAGAGGGTAGAGAGTGGGCAAGAAAGTGCCAAAGGGTTATAAAGAGGAGGGTCGTTGCAAGAACAAGGAATTATAAATAAGTTGAGAACTCCATTGATAGGTGTCTCACAAATAAGATTTGAACAATGTGATTTGCACAAAGATTTTCCTTGGAGATTGGGTGTGACACATGTGGCAAGGAATTTAAGATAGATAAAAAAAAGACAAAGGATAGACTTAGGGAGTTCATTAAATGTACAAATACTGCCAAGGGGCTCCAATAAGAAGGCAAGCACTAACAATAGACAATTATAGACTTCGTAAGGTTAATGGATGAGGATAAAAGAATAGAAGTGGCAGATAAGTTGGGATGCAAATGATGGTTATAGTAATGGAAGATAAGTTTAGAGTATAATAACTAATCATATTAGTTATGTTTTTCTTGTTCAACACACAAATCTAGTTGATTATTAATGTCTATAAAACATAGTTAGTTAGACAATGTTGGTTATTTTTGCATGGTAGTGTTTCAGTGTGTTGTATGGTCCCTTTGATGTTTAAAGTAGGTATAACCATTTCCAGTCCTCGAATTTGTACCTGTCCAATTTTAGAAAATAGCCAAGATATCTAAAGCCATTAATAAGATCATGAAAATTAAATAGAAATGAAGCCTTTACAGAGTCCATAACATGTTGTTGGACGCCTTAATGAAGAAAGGAAGTTTTCTAAGCATTTATCATCAATCCGGAAGCACAACAAAAATTATTCAAGAGCCTTTTAATCTCCAACCATTCTGGAATTGAGGCTTTGGTCATGATAAGTATATCATCGACAAAAAGAAGGTGAAGAATTTTGATGAGTCTTGACACTTTAATGCCTGTCAATGTACCGTTTGCTTGTTTTTTTTTTTAATGCCAAACTCAATCCTTCCATAACAAGTATAAAAGGCAGAGGTGACAGTGGACACCCCTGTCTAAGCCCTCTACCACTGTTGAAAAAATCTGTCGGTTCACCATTTATTAGGATCACGAAAGTGGCAGATATAACACATCCCATAATCCACTTTGTTGTCAGTAGCCCAAAACCACATTTAAGAAGAACCAACCTAAGATAGTCCCAACTTATACAATCGTAAGCCTTCTTTAAATCAATCTTCAGAATCAATGCTTGTAATATTTTTTCACGGATACTATGAAGACACTCCCGCGCAGTCCCAATGGCATCAATTATTTGCCTCCCTTTTAAAAAACTGAATTGCTCCTCTGATAAAGCACGCGACAATATAGGTCTAATTCTCTTGGCAATGATCTTAGAAATAATCTTATAGCATAAGTTACATAGAGCTATCGGGCGAAAATCCCCAAAGGTTGTAGAACCATTTACCTTAGGAATTAGAGTGATAAAATTCGAGCTCATGGGTCTGTTCACCTCACCAAGCATTCATGGTTTCTCAACTGCCTCCAACATATCGCTAGCAACCCGGTCAAAAAAGTTGAGAAAAAACTCAACGGTCCACCCGTCAGGACCAAGACTCTTGTCCTTTGTGAAACCCTTTAAAAAATCTAAAATTTGCTCAACAATACATGGTTTCTCAAGAATAGTTACATCCTTTGCAGAGACAATCCTCGGGTAAAGGAGGACCGCAACAATATGTTCCTCAATCCTATTATGTTCTGTTTCTTTGTATAAGCTACTAAAATATCTCATCACTTCTGACTTTATAGCCTCCTGCCCCGAATGTACCCAGTCCAACTCATTTGATACCTCCCACAAGTGTTTTTTGTTCCTCCTAAAACTGGCGAACTGATGGAAAAAGTTTGTATTTTTGTCTCCACACTGAATCCACATGGCTCTACATTTTTGGTGCCAACGTTCCTCATCAACCAATAGCAGCTTATTCCGATCAGATTCCAGAGCTTTTAACCGTGGGCCCGGGTCAATAGCATAATCCAGATCAATGCTTTGTTTTGTAAGTTGAGCAATCTCAGCTTCAATGGTTTCAAAAGAACAAAGTTCAACAACTTTTCTGAGCACTGTCCATTCCTTCACCTGACCTTTTAGTATTTTTAACTTGTTTGTCAATCTGTATTATGCACCTGTCACTTCTAATAGCTCCCTATTACTCCACACTTCCCGAACCAGAGCACCAAAGGACTCTTCTTTCAATAAAGCTAGATTAAATTTGAAGGGATATGCAACAAGATTATAACCATAATCTAATTGAAACAAAATCGGGGCATGGTTAGAAATATAAGGGAATTCCACCCATGTGCGATACCTTGTAGATTCAATGAGGATCAAATCAGATGCATTTACCCTATCCAATATCTTTTGAATCCCATCTGCCCCACTTCTACCATTACACCAGGTGAGCATCACCTCCACGAGAAAAACATCAACCAACTGATACATAGCAAAAATATCTTTGAAATAGGCTGCCAAAGGATCCAGTAAGGCCGACTCCCCCCACACCTCATCATAACCCGTAGAGAAGTTCAGATCCCCAACTAAAATAAGATCAGGCTGAGCAAGCAATCCTTTTGCTTCCACCTTCTCCCAGAACTGCCTTCGCCCAATGCACGGTCCATAAACATTTAATAAGCATAACTTTCTTTTATCGGGGATGTAAGAACCTGTCAATAAGATCCCACCAACACACATGTAAGGTTTTAAGTCAAAGACATTCAGGTCCCATGCCACCAGAATTCCACACGACTTCCCAACAGAGCTAACAACATTGTTCATCCATGTAGGACATAAAGAATTCATAAAAATCCTAGCCTTTTCCTCTGCAACTAAGGTCTCTTGTAGGAAAATAATACTGGGCTTTGTGTTGTCAAGAAATATATGCATGGAAGGAAATTTGAGGGAGCCTCCCAACCCTCTGATGTTCAGGGAGAGGAGGATCATGATTTATCCCTGGCAAGGGCTTTCATGCCTCTAAGCGCCCCTGAATCTTGTAAAGTAGCAGGATGTTGTTCAACAATCGAAGGAAGAAGCCCTTGCTTCTTTCTAGCACTACGAGTTTTGATTGGTGATAAATATTGACCCAAACCCCACAACCACACAAGTGCTTTTCCTGGTCCTCCAACCACAAAAGGCTAGTTTTGTTTGTTGTCACCCTCTGAGGTACCCTTTTGTGCTTCCAATCCCCAATAGGATTGTAAAGGAGTAGTGTTTAAAGTCTCCCTTAGAGTCGAAATCAGAGTAGTAGTAACTTGGTCCAGAATCGAATCCATCACAGGTTGAGTAGAGGTCGAAGGGTCTGAAACGACACTATCCAAGGGATAAGGTAACACAGGCTCAACAGGAATGGAGACCGAACTAAAAACTAGTGACAAAAGGTTTAGCAGACTATCAGAACCTTCAGTGTGAACCTTACAAACAAAATCCCCCAAAATATTACAAACCTCTGTTCCAGTTGGCTCTAAGGCAGGCAGGAAATAATTGTCTAGAAAATCCCTTTCCCACAAAGAGAGTTTATAAAATAAAGCAGGACAGTAGGCTTTCAAGTTACCTAAAAATGAGTGCGATACCAGAATTAATTCATAATCGCAACTCCCATCCTCATTGCCTCCAAGCTCTTCTGGGTATTCTTCAGGCATATAAAAATCATTTATATGAGAATCTAAAGGAACCTCCAGTAAAGATACACCATTCCCATGAGTACAGTCTTTACGCAGATGTCCCATCCTCCTGCAGGTAGAGCATCAGAAGGGTAGTCCTTGGTAATCCAATCTTTACACTGTGACCTGACTGTGCCATTCCACTTCTAAAGTGTCCATGAGACCAACATGTAAATCCAGTTCCACTAGAATTCACGCCATGAGCTTATCCTTTGATTGTAGTCCAACTTCATCAACCTTCAGAAATCTCCCTAAGAGGTTCTCGATAGCTATCAGTTCCTTTTTATTCCAAATATTTAGTGGTAGACCTAGACATGACGAAAGCTGAAGTAATCCGTAGCAGGATCGAAACCAGTTCTCCATCGCTTCATCATGATGCTACCACCCTTAAAATCCCAAAAGCCACCCAAAATGAGCTCGACATCCTCCGGACACTTAAAAATCAGACCGAACCACCCATAGGGAAGTGTCAGGTGCTTCGACGCATAACCGATAATAGGCAACCAAGTCTTCTGCATCCACTCCGAAAAGGATAGAATGCTTTGTGACTTATATGCAAACCTCCCTACCAGTGCGCACAAAGATAGTTGACAGGTTTCTTCTAACCCAACATCCATCCCAATAACCAAACGTCTGCGTGCCTTCTTAGGTTTCCAAGGTCGCACACTCGTCTTATGTATGGAGTCCTTAACGCGTAGATTTCCTCACTGAGAACTTACCCTTGGATGGTCAAACGACGTACCAATGTTCACCCTATGGATATCTGAATTTGGCTGTGTCACAAAAACCCGTCTCGCACCACCATGCCTCTGCGTCCTCTCGCCACACAGACCATAAATCGATTGATTCAAGCTCGAAACCCCACTGCAACCGGGAGAAAATGGTAAAGGATCGACATGTAAACTAGATGTAGGGGGAGACACTAACAGATTAACGAATGGTCATAAAGTATCATTTAATGTGAAACCACCTACTTTAATATTACATAACTCGTCCACAGAATTGACGAGACCCTCCCATTCCCATTCAACCTCGTTGATGGCACCCTTGAGGTCGCTGACCTCATGTGCCATACCAGAGAGAGTGCCACCAAACCACTACTCTGCCATACCCATAGAACAAGTCAGTGCGCACAGAGGGGTCGGATCCTGGAAGCACAAATGACAAGTAGAAGTAGTTAAGGTTATTAAGACTAGACATCCAATCATCAAACCTATCAAAAACAGTTAAATGTGAAAATCAAAGATGAAATGATAACTAGCCAGGTCACTGATCACTACCACTGTCCTAAACACCTCTAATCTAAAAAAAAACCGCCAATAAGCTTCCAGATACAGTAAAACTAGAGTGTGTCATCATGGACAACCTTCGTAGGACCCCCCATATGGACAAGATCAACACTCCTCAAAAAGATCAGTTGCTTAAAATAGTATTCCGCCATTAAAACTTCGATGCCCTCAACTAAACATAGTATCCTGTCAATCCAGATTCAAATAGTTCTCTCCCCAAATACTTACATACACTACTTGCATCGATATGAATAATAAAAAGACTTTGAAGGATTGGGAGTGTGATTAATACAACTTTATTTAATTTTAATTGAATAATTCAAAAATATATTGCTATCTTTGGGTCTAAGTCTACCTTTTAACCTCTTCAATAATTATAACAATGGATTTGCAATCTACAAAAAAAAATTGTAACAAACACTTTATAAGAATTTGACAAACCTCATGAACATTAATTAAAGTTTTACATTCATTAATTATCTTCACCTTCTTGGTATCCATAGTAACATCCTTAAACAACAATGCCACTTGAAAGTTCATGCATGATTGTTGTTAAAGTCAAATTTGTTCAATTTAACCTAGTTTCATAACCATATTACATTGCTTCATTAGTTTGAACTTTGAAAATGAGCTTTGGCCTTTCACAAGCCTCATCAATATGAATATGATGGAAAACATGAGGCTCGAATGTGCTTTTTTTTTAAGAAAGGCAAGGCCCTTGTTGCCTTAAAAGACTTGTTGAGATTGAAGCTATATATTGATGACTATATATTTATTTGAAATCATGCCATTGTATCACAATACAGAAGGCCTAGACAACAAGATTGAACATAACAAGGTCGTTGATTATCCAATTTTTGGAAATGATAGAATTTTTCCAACTTGAAAGCAACCTTGCTTAGAAGTTCACCCATGAATGTTGTCAAGTCAAATTGGCTCAATTTTTCCTAGTTTCATAATTGTGTGCAATTTCTATATGGAGTTGAGTTGTGGTGAAACTTTTAACATTTACAGACAATGTTAATAAAAAGACATCAAAATAGGATGGATCCAAATTTATGGGGAACAAAGACAAGCTCTAGTTGCTTGAATAAATTCATTAAACTTGACATGATATATTAATGACAGAGCTTGATTGAAATCATTGGTGGAAGGATTGGAAATGCAACAAGTCCAAGGCCCTCAAAATGTGCAAACCTATGGATAGATATGGGTAGCTTTGTCATAATCATGTCTTGGATGGTTGGTTGAACAAGATTTGGCTCCAACTACATAGTGTATTCCAACCCAAAAAAGGCCATTTATGCATGGTCCCTCATTCTTGGATATTGGTAACAAATTGATTCATCTTTGAGTCCCTCAGACTAAATGTCCATTTCTTGGTAAAAACTAAAACCTAAAACATGTCTTTTGGCATTGTGCCTATGCCATGTTTGCGTATAACTAGGTCATTAAATTCAATAGATGATGCTCTCTTGACATATGAGCTTCTCTTAGAGGTTACTAAATATTGCACAATGTGGTAGATAATCATAATTGAAGTAATTTTTCTCATTTATAAGAAACAAAATTATGCCATGTTTAATAAGGCACAACCTAGTAATAATTTTTCCTATGTCAACTCTCTAATTTATGACAATATGTATGTGTAGATTATTGAGCATTGTCTAAAGGTCGAGCTGGATGTGACGTGGTTGCACTGACTATTGGAGTGTATGGGGGGTGTTCCCTGTGCCATGAGTAGGGATATGTTTGTCTACTCTTTAGCCCATTTGACCCTTTCTAGACAATCCTAGAGAATCAATGGAAGACCACAAAATATATTTTTTTGGGATATTTGTGAGATGAAATATAACCACCACAGTTGGCCCCATTCACCATACTACTAGAATGATAAGCTCCCACAAATTTCTGTTGTCCTTTATGAGGCTGATATGCCTCACAAGGAGCCTAATAAGGAAAATGATGGTTGGGAAGCTACTAGATTAGATCCAGATGTAATGAACAAGTGATTCATATACTAAATATCTGAAATAAATAATGAAAACAATGAGAAATCCACATAGGATAAATTTAATGTATTAATGAATATAAAATATGATTAGTTGGTTACATGAATGAGGGCATATAACACATTTTTTAAAGACCTATAGTAGGACATGGTAATCATGAGGTTGTGATGTATTTTGGGGTTAGATGATGTTGTGTAGGTTTTGTTGACTTGGTCTATTATTTGTGTCCTGATAATATTTGTATGAGCCAACCTTGCATGATCCAAAGGCTACAATAGTTATGTAAGTAGGGATTTGTCCTTATGAAATAAATTAGAATCATTGGTAGTGATTTGTATTAATGAAAATCATTATAGTAATCTAAATGATGGTTTGTCTTAATAAGGCTAACCATTGTATTTGACTAGAGTCTCTCTTTATCTATGTGTGTGTGTGCATGAACATGTGTGTATATTCCAAGGGAAACCTCACAAGGAGACCCCCAAAAACTTCCTTTCATTTCATGTATGGTACCCAATGCAAACCCATCAATGCTTAACCCAATAGGGACATCGAGTATGGTACACAATAGAGGCAACTGGTGCATGCAATTGACCAAGAGTCCTCCCGCATAAAGCTTAAACTAGTCAATCACTAGAGCTAGCTCATTGAGATACATTTTGGATTTATATTCTCATATGTATTATAAGCCTAAAATATATCTCAATGGGCTAACTCGATTTTAGGCTCACACATACACACATAGCTCAGTGGAATATATTGATTTTGGGCTTACACACACACACACATATACACATATACATAGATATGTGTATACATACATGTGTGTGTGTGTTACATACATATGTATGCAACATATGTTACCTTTTTTCTTCTTCATGAAATACATATCCCAAGGAAACCCATCATGTACTTCCCCTAACTATTTAAGGATGATACCCATGGTAAATAGGATTCTACAAAAACTTGAGGCGTTATCAACAGAGGGTTCAAGGTTGTTACAACAATATACTCAAAATGATCTTATATATATATATATATATATATATATATATATATATATATATATATATATATATAAGTGTGTGTGTGTTTGTATGAGTATGTGTATACATGTGTTCGTGTGTGTGTATTCAAGCTAACCCATGGGGTTGTATTTTGAGCTTATATGCATATACATATACACAGTGCGTATAAGTATATGCATATGCATATAAGCCAAAAATATAGCTTGCTAGGCTAGCTCAAGTTGTTGAGTGATTTGAGCTTCATGTAGGAGGTCTCAAGGTTGACTCCTTGAGTTGTATGTCTATGTTGTGTGCCTTACTTGATGTCAGGATTGCATCGGTTACCATATGTGAAATGCAAAGAAGTTCCCACTACCCATGAGTTTCACTGCGAGGTTTTCCTTAGAAAAAAAATGCTTATAAGACCAAAAGAGTTATCTCAATTGATTGTCACTAATGTTGTTGGGCATTTGGCTGATTTTTTGTTAGCAAATGCTTAGTTCAAATCCCCCTAAGTTAGACACATTAGTCTACACCAATGAGTTTGCTAGAGATTCCATCCACGAATGTGAGAAAACATCCACCTTATTAACGTTTGTTGTAGTTACATGTTTTGAAGGATTATCTTACAATAATGGTCATTTTCAATTCAACATTATATGTGTTATTGTATAACTTATGTGCTCACCTCAGCTCACCATTTTTCATTTGTCCAATGTTGAATTTAACACATATGACTTAATCTTAACATGAAGAAATGAAAACTAAGCTTGAGCATAGGACCAACAATTATTTAACATATCACCACTTCAATAGTTCCTTGCATTTTATCTAGACAATATTGAGCCTAACAATATGCTTTGGAAAAAAGAAAATGTTTAAGGTTGCATATTCTTTCGCGTAATTTGCATGCTTGGAGAGAAGTTTACTTTATTTGTGTATTTTGACTATATCACATTTAATGTGCTACGCTATTGTGTGTTTCGTGCTTTGTATGCTTTCATGAATTGTAAAATAATATAAAATATTATAGAATATTAGAGAGTATGCTAGCTTGGGATTGTCATGTTACACCAAGTAACTTGAATTGAGGCAATAATATCTATTTATATTGATTGGCCTAAGTTGTAAGAAAATTGAGTGGGAGTTTTGTATATACTTCTTTAGTATATCTTTAACTTTTATTTTCCAACCAATCATATATGCATCCTTGTGTGATTTTTTCTTGATAGTCTTGCTATTCAAACACTAGTTTAAAGTAGAATAACTAATTAGGTTAGTTGTGTGTTCTTGTTTAGCACCCAAATCTAGTTGATTATTAATGACTATTGAATATAGTTAGTTAGATAATGTTGGTTATTTTTGCATCATAATAATCATTAATGAATGGTTGTTTTTTAGCGTGTTGTTTGGTCCCTTAGATGTTTAAAGGTTTAAAGGAGGTATAATCCTTGGAACTCAATGATAATTTATTTCTTATGATATAGTGATCATAGTAGTAGTCTAGTTTTTTTTATTAAATTTTTTTTTGTTGATTTTTTTTTATGTGTGTATGGTAGAAAACACATTGTTCATGGAAGATCATCTTGTCACATGTGATGTTGGGATCACTTATTGGGGCTTTTATTTTCTTGTCCAAAAATCACTTTGTGAGGTTCTTTGGTTTGCTTTATTGGAACACTTATTTTTGACAAACTTCCAATTTTTATAGCATATTTGTTAGATCACTCTTAGCTTCAACATGCACCTGCTTTCCTTCATAAATGTTATTTGAGATTGTTCTCATATTTAACATCGTTGATTGCTTATGCATAGGCTTACAACCAAAAGACTTTGTTTTCTTTATCAATTTTGAAGAGGTTCATGTGAAGATTTTTGGGTTTCTTGGGGGGAATTTTTGAAGGAGGACCTTGTATTAAGAGCTTGTCTAAAACTAATTAAAAGTTAGGTTATTTTCATCATTGGAAAACACTGTATTTCCTACCCCAAATAACCATTATGGGGGATTCTATTGTAATATTTATTTTTTCATTTGTACTACATCTTTCAAGTGAATATTAAGAGGGATGTCAAAATGTAATATTTAATTGGTCAAATATTGAATGAATATTTGTGTTATCTCCCTTTCATTCTTTCTATCCCCAAGTCAAACTTAAGGGGTATGTTTGTGTTATGGTGATAATCTTGTATTAGTGATACTTATGATCCTCTAGTGGTTGTTATGTGGTCTTGTTGGGTTAAATTAGTGCCCATGTGTTAAGGGTAGGCTTCTTTGTATTTATAATGAAATCGACCTAGTGTTATCTCCCACACACACATGAATGTGGGCCATTGAAAAATTGAACCTCCCTAAAACACCATATTACTAATACCAACAATGTTCCACAACATGGTAAAGGGGGCTTCTAATTGAAGTATGAAATAAAGAGCTATTAAGTATGCTACTCAATTGAAGGAGCATAATCTATTGATGAGACTGAAACTGTCACTTAAAGTACATGCAAGAGAAACCGAGATCACAGTGGGGAAAGACTAGATCCATGTGAAATAATTAATGATCTTGTATATGGTATGTCCAATAAGGAGAAATAACATAGTGTGGAAGACAAAGATCCACACAATCAATTTGATCCACTGAAAGAAGCTAATAATCACATGTAGAGTCATTGATAAAATAGAGCGTGACAAATCTCATGGATCTGTGAGTGGAAACTGCATCAAAGGAGGTGAGAGGTGTCTCCTTTTGTAGTGAGAGGCTCATTAGGCTCACTATGGATCACCTCCAAACACTAAGGATTAGGCCTCACATCACCAACCACAATATCCAATAGAAAGGTACCAACCTATGAAATACAAAGGGTGTGTCCAAATAAGGTGGATTCAATATCAAGAATATCATCTTTTGAATTCGGTATGCCTTGATCTACAAAGTACACCTCTATATGTGTATTAAAGAAATAGTCCATTCGATCCAACAAAAGAAAGTCTCCATGGAGTCCTTGATAAAACTCATTGAAGGGGCCAAGAAGGGTTTGAAATCCTACAATACAAGCTAATCCGAAAACCTTAGTTCTATAGCCCTTAGAACAAATGCCACTCATCAATAGTTTCACAAAACAATTGAATAACCCAAAAATTCTGCATGGATTTGGTCAACGAAATGGAATTATATTTCAGAATGTATCCAACAAAGAATGAGAAAAATGAATGAATATAAATTCAAAATATATAGATGGTCACGCATGTGAATGATGTATGTGGTTCTATGAAAAGGATGAAGTGATAATAACAAATTAGCCAATTTTTACTACTAACTTTCTCAATGTATCATATTTCTAGATATTGAAAAACATTATGAAAATAAAATAAAAATTGAAATTCTCAAATTAGCCAATTTTTATTANAAAAAAAAAAAAAAAAAAAATTCTCAAAGATATATTGCATTGCTACAAGACATCTAAACATCCTTGAGAAAATAAATAATAATCAAATATTGAAATCAAGATAATCCCCTTACTAATTAGATGAATTCAATGAAGTCATCAATGAAATTTAAATTTAAATCATTACTTCAAAATATATTATGATAAGTGCTACATACATTAATGAAGTTTTGGTCCTTCTTATCAAAGTAATGATGATTCCCAAAAGATCAAAAACACCTTGTGTAAGGACCATAACAACGATAAAATTAAAGTTTAGACAATTATATAATAATATCAATCAATAAGTATGGAGGAAGTGATAACCACTCCATCACATATCTATGAAAAATATAGAGAACCAAGATCATTTTCATTGGAGTTCCTATATCACTAGTTGAATTTCAAGGTCAAGTTTCACACTACTTTATTATTTTTGTAGCATCATCTTCCACCCACTATTTCTCATATCCATCTCATATCCGTGTAGTATGCATAACGTGTTTCTGATTGGTTTAAGAACTCAATTAAACATCTTTATACCAAATAAAGATTTTTATATACTAGATTGAGAATATGATGTGTTGATGAGTTATGGTTAATTGGAGTTCCTATATCACTAGTTGGATTTCAAAATCAAGTTTCACACTACTTTACTAGCATCATCTTTCATCCACTATTTCTCATATCCATGTAGTATGCATAACGTGCTTCTGATTGGTTTGGTTTAGGAATTCAATTATCCATTTTGATAATAAATATGGCAGCTTAGTCCCTGCCCAGTAATAATAAATTAAACTGCCATGCAATACTAATACTTCTATTTATGTTTTATATTTCTATTTATAATTGGTCTTACACAATTTTTTTGATATGCTTGTGGAATCCACAGAGTAGTTTCAACCCATGGGATCCCTTGTTTTTGTTTTATATTTCATTTTATATTTGGTATTACACAATGATCCACATAATTTTTTATATGCTTGTGGGATCCACAGAGTAGCTTCAACCCATTGATATGCCTGTTTCTTGTACGTACAGGCTGCCATTACTATGGATTGCATGCACAACGTGGGGATTGATAAGCTCAACTGTGTTATAAGACACTTAAGTTTTTAACCAATCATATGAGAGATAAATATAGTTTTTAAATTTATTTTAATTAAAATAAAAATAAAATTAAGTTAAACCTTGTAAATCTATCAAAATTTTAAATCAAATTTGAGTTACTAGGGCAACAATAAAACACAACAAATACTTATATATATATATATATATATACAATGAGTGAATGTCAAGTTGAAACAATGCAGTCAATAAATCTTGTTGATGCAATTATTACATTGAAACTATATATTAATAAATAAAGTACTACAACAAACTGCTACTTAAAATATATATATATATGAAATTACATTCATTTTATGTAATTTCATAAAATGAAATTACATACCATCCATATATATATATATATGAATTACTCAATATTAATAACGAAGTTGAAACCATTCATAT
>ML809961.1:104132-127901 GCA_009831015.1 Picea engelmannii | reverse complement strand
TTAACACATGGGCACTAATTTAACCCAACAAGACCACATAACAACCACTAGAGGATCATAAGTATCACTAATACAAGATTATCACCATAACACAAACATACCCCTTAAGTTTGACTTGGGGATAGAAAGAATGAAAGGGAGATAACACAAATATTCATTCAATATTTGACCAATTAAATATTACATTTTGACATCCCTCTTAATATTCACTTGAAAGATGTAGTACAAATGAAAAAATAAATATTACAATAGAATCCCCCATAATGGTTATTTGGGGTAGGAAATACAGTGTTTTCCAATGATGAAAATAACCTAACTTTTAATTAGTTTTAGACAAGCTCTTAATACAAGGTCCTCCTTCAAAAATTCCCCCCAAGAAACCCAAAAATCTTCACATGAACCTCTTCAAAATTGATAAAGAAAACAAAGTCTTTTGGTTGTAAGCCTATGCATAAGCAATCAACGATGTTAAATATGAGAACAATCTCAAATAACATTTATGAAGGAAAGCAGGTGCATGTTGAAGCTAAGAGTGATCTAACAAATATGCTATAAAAATTGGAAGTTTGTCAAAAATAAGTGTTCCAATAAAGCAAACCAAAGAACCTCACAAAGTGATTTTTGGACAAGAAAATAAAAGCCCCAATAAGTGATCCCAACATCACATGTGACAAGATGATCTTCCATGAACAATGTGTTTTCTACCATACACACATAAAAAAAAATCAACAAAAAAAAATTTAATAAAAAAAACTAGACTACTACTATGATCACTATATCATAAGAAATAAATTATCATTGAGTTCCAAGGATTATACCTCCTTTAAACCTTTAAACATCTAAGGGACCAAACAACACGCTAAAAAACAACCATTCATTAATGATTATTATGATGCAAAAATAACCAACATTATCTAACTAACTATATTCAATAGTCATTAATAATCAACTAGATTTGGGTGCTAAACAAGAACACACAACTAACCTAATTAGTTATTCTACTTTAAACTAGTGTTTGAATAGCAAGACTATCAAGAAAAAATCACACAAGGATGCATATATGATTGGTTGGAAAATAAAAGTTAAAGATATACTAAAGAAGTATATACAAAACTCCCACTCAATTTTCTTACAACTTAGGCCAATCAATATAAATAGATATTATTGCCTCAATTCAAGTTACTTGGTGTAACATGACAATCCCAAGCTAGCATACTCTCTAATATTCTATAATATTTTATATTATTTTACAATTCATGAAAGCATACAAAGCACGAAACACACAATAGCGTAGCACATTAAATGTGATATAGTCAAAATACACAAATAAAGTAAACTTCTCTCCAAGCATGCAAATTACGCGAAAGAATATGCAACCTTAAACATTTTCTTTTTTCCAAAGCATATTGTTAGGCTCAATATTGTCTAGATAAAATGCAAGGAACTATTGAAGTGGTGATATGTTAAATAATTGTTGGTCCTATGCTCAAGCTTAGTTTTCATTTCTTCATGTTAAGATTAAGTCATATGTGTTAAATTCAACATTGGACAAATGAAAAATGGTGAGCTGAGGTGAGCACATAAGTTATACAATAACACATATAATGTTGAATTGAAAATGACCATTATTGTAAGATAATCCTTCAAAACATGTAACTACAACAAACGTTAATAAGGTGGATGTTTTCTCACATTCGTGGATGGAATCTCTAGCAAACTCATTGGTGTAGACTAATGTGTCTAACTTAGGGGGATTTGAACTAAGCATTTGCTAACAAAAAATCAGCCAAATGCCCAACAACATTAGTGACAATCAATTGAGATAACTCTTTTGGTCTTATAAGCATTTTTTTTCTAAGGAAAACCTCGCAGTGAAACTCATGGGTAGTGGGAACTTCTTTGCATTTCACATATGGTAACCGATGCAATCCTGACATCAAGTAAGGCACACAACATAGACATACAACTCAAGGAGTCAACCTTGAGACCTCCTACATGAAGCTCAAATCACTCAACAACTTGAGCTAGCCTAGCAAGCTATATTTTTGGCTTATATGCATATGCATATACTTATACGCACTGTGTATATGTATATGCATATAAGCTCAAAATACAACCCCATGGGTTAGCTTGAATACACACACACGAACACATGTATACACATACTCATACAAACACACACACACTTATATATATATATATATATATATATATATATATATATATATATATATATATATATAAGATCATTTTGAGTATATTGTTGTAACAACCTTGAACCCTCTGTTGATAACGCCTCAAGTTTTTGTAGAATCCTATTTACCATGGGTATCATCCTTAAATAGTTAGGGGAAGTACATGATGGGTTTCCTTGGGATATGTATTTCATGAAGAAGAAAAAAGGTAACATATGTTGCATACATATGTATGTAACACACACACACATGTATGTATACACATATCTATGTATATGTGTATATGTGTGTGTGTGTGTAAGCCCAAAATCAATATATTCCACTGAGCTATGTGTGTATGTGTGAGCCTAAAATCGAGTTAGCCCATTGAGATATATTTTAGGCTTATAATACATATGAGAATATAAATCCAAAATGTATCTCAATGAGCTAGCTCTAGTGATTGACTAGTTTAAGCTTTATGCGGGAGGACTCTTGGTCAATTGCATGCACCAGTTGCCTCTATTGTGTACCATACTCGATGTCCCTATTGGGTTAAGCATTGATGGGTTTGCATTGGGTACCATACATGAAATGAAAGGAAGTTTTTGGGGGTCTCCTTGTGAGGTTTCCCTTGGAATATACACACATGTTCATGCACACACACACATAGATAAAGAGAGACTCTAGTCAAATACAATGGTTAGCCTTATTAAGACAAACCATCATTTAGATTACTATAATGATTTTCATTAATACAAATCACTACCAATGATTCTAATTTATTTCATAAGGACAAATCCCTACTTACATAACTATTGTAGCCTTTGGATCATGCAAGGTTGGCTCATACAAATATTATCAGGACACAAATAATAGACCAAGTCAACAAAACCTACACAACATCATCTAACCCCAAAATACATCACAACCTCATGATTACCATGTCCTACTATAGGTCTTTAAAAAATGTGTTATATGCCCTCATTCATGTAACCAACTAATCATATTTTATATTCATTAATACATTAAATTTATCCTATGTGGATTTCTCATTGTTTTCATTATTTATTTCAGATATTTAGTATATGAATCACTTGTTCATTACATCTGGATCTAATCTAGTAGCTTCCCAACCATCATTTTCCTTATTAGGCTCCTTGTGAGGCATATCAGCCTCATAAAGGACAACAGAAATTTGTGGGAGCTTATCATTCTAGTAGTATGGTGAATGGGGCCAACTGTGGTGGTTATATTTCATCTCACAAATATCCCAAAAAAATATATTTTGTGGTCTTCCATTGATTCTCTAGGATTGTCTAGAAAGGGTCAAATGGGCTAAAGAGTAGACAAACATATCCCTACTCATGGCACAGGGAACACCCCCCATACACTCCAATAGTCAGTGCAACCACGTCACATCCAGCTCGACCTTTAGACAATGCTCAATAATCTACACATACATATTGTCATAAATTAGAGAGTTGACATAGGAAAAATTATTACTAGGTTGTGCCTTATTAAACATGGCATAATTTTGTTTCTTATAAATGAGAAAAATTACTTCAATTATGATTATCTACCACATTGTGCAATATTTAGTAACCTCTAAGAGAAGCTCATATGTCAAGAGAGCATCATCTATTGAATTTAATGACCTAGTTATACGCAAACATGGCATAGGCACAATGCCAAAAGACATGTTTTAGGTTTTAGTTTTTACCAAGAAATGGACATTTAGTCTGAGGGACTCAAAGATGAATCAATTTGTTACCAATATCCAAGAATGAGGGACCATGCATAAATGGCCTTTTTTGGGTTGGAATACACTATGTAGTTGGAGCCAAATCTTGTTCAACCAACCATCCAAGACATGATTATGACAAAGCTACCCATATCTATCCATAGGTTTGCACATTTTGAGGGCCTTGGACTTGTTGCATTTCCAATCCTTCCACCAATGATTTCAATCAAGCTCTGTCATTAATATATCATGTCAAGTTTAATGAATTTATTCAAGCAACTAGAGCTTGTCTTTGTTCCCCATAAATTTGGATCCATCCTATTTTGATGTCTTTTTATTAACATTGTCTGTAAATGTTAAAAGTTTCACCACAACTCAACTCCATATAGAAATTGCACACAATTATGAAACTAGGAAAAATTGAGCCAATTTGACTTGACAACATTCATGGGTGAACTTCTAAGCAAGGTTGCTTTCAAGTTGGAAAAATTCTATCATTTCCAAAAATTGGATAATCAACGACCTTGTTATGTTCAATCTTGTTGTCTAGGCCTTCTGTATTGTGATACAATGGCATGATTTCAAATAAATATATAGTCATCAATATATAGCTTCAATCTCAACAAGTCTTTTAAGGCAACAAGGGCCTTGCCTTTCTTAAAAAAAAAGCACATTCGAGCCTCATGTTTTCCATCATATTCATATTGATGAGGCTTGTGAAAGGCCAAAGCTCATTTTCAAAGTTCAAACTAATGAAGCAATGTAATATGGTTATGAAACTAGGTTAAATTGAACAAATTTGACTTTAACAACAATCATGCATGAACTTTCAAGTGGCATTGTTGTTTAAGGATGTTACTATGGATACCAAGAAGGTGAAGATAATTAATGAATGTAAAACTTTAATTAATGTTCATGAGGTTTGTCAAATTCTTATAAAGTGTTTGTTACAATTTTTTTTTGTAGATTGCAAATCCATTGTTATAATTATTGAAGAGGTTAAAAGGTAGACTTAGACCCAAAGATAGCAATATATTTTTGAATTATTCAATTAAAATTAAATAAAGTTGTATTAATCACACTCCCAATCCTTCAAAGTCTTTTTATTATTCATATCGATGCAAGTAGTGTATGTAAGTATTTGGGGAGAGAACTATTTGAATCTGGATTGACAGGATACTATGTTTAGTTGAGGGCATCGAAGTTTTAATGGCGGAATACTATTTTAAGCAACTGATCTTTTTGAGGAGTGTTGATCTTGTCCATATGGGGGGTCCTACGAAGGTTGTCCATGATGACACACTCTAGTTTTACTGTATCTGGAAGCTTATTGGCGGTTTTTTTTTAGATTAGAGGTGTTTAGGACAGTGGTAGTGATCAGTGACCTGGCTAGTTATCATTTCATCTTTGATTTTCACATTTAACTGTTTTTGATAGGTTTGATGATTGGATGTCTAGTCTTAATAACCTTAACTACTTCTACTTGTCATTTGTGCTTCCAGGATCCGACCCCTCTGTGCGCACTGACTTGTTCTATGGGTATGGCAGAGTAGTGGTTTGGTGGCACTCTCTCTGGTATGGCACATGAGGTCAGCGACCTCAAGGGTGCCATCAACGAGGTTGAATGGGAATGGGAGGGTCTCGTCAATTCTGTGGACGAGTTATGTAATATTAAAGTAGGTGGTTTCACATTAAATGATACTTTATGACCATTCGTTAATCTGTTAGTGTCTCCCCCTACATCTAGTTTACATGTCGATCCTTTACCATTTTCTCCCGGTTGCAGTGGGGTTTCGAGCTTGAATCAATCGATTTATGGTCTGTGTGGCGAGAGGACGCAGAGGCATGGTGGTGCGAGACGGGTTTTTGTGACACAGCCAAATTCAGATATCCATAGGGTGAACATTGGTACGTCGTTTGACCATCCAAGGGTAAGTTCTCAGTGAGGAAATCTACGCGTTAAGGACTCCATACATAAGACGAGTGTGCGACCTTGGAAACCTAAGAAGGCACGCAGACGTTTGGTTATTGGGATGGATGTTGGGTTAGAAGAAACCTGTCAACTATCTTTGTGCGCACTGGTAGGGAGGTTTGCATATAAGTCACAAAGCATTCTATCCTTTTCGGAGTGGATGCAGAAGACTTGGTTGCCTATTATCGGTTATGCGTCGAAGCACCTGACACTTCCCTATGGGTGGTTCGGTCTGATTTTTAAGTGTCCGGAGGATGTCGAGCTCATTTTGGGTGGCTTTTGGGATTTTAAGGGTGGTAGCATCATGATGAAGCGATGGAGAACTGGTTTCGATCCTGCTACGGATTACTTCAGCTTTCGTCATGTCTAGGTCTACCACTAAATATTTGGAATAAAAAGGAACTGATAGCTATCGAGAACCTCTTAGGGAGATTTCTGAAGGTTGATGAAGTTGGACTACAATCAAAGGATAAGCTCATGGCGTGAATTCTAGTGGAACTGGATTTACATGTTGGTCTCATGGACACTTTAGAAGTGGAATGGCACAGTCAGGTCACAGTGTAAAGATTGGATTACCAAGGACTACCCTTCTGATGCTCTACCTGCAGGAGGATGGGACATCTGCGTAAAGACTGTACTCATGGGAATGGTGTATCTTTACTGGAGGTTCCTTTAGATTCTCATATAAATGATTTTTATATGCCTGAAGAATACCCAGAAGAGCTTGGAGGCAATGAGGATGGGAGTTGCGATTATGAATTAATTCTGGTATCGCACTCATTTTTAGGTAACTTGAAAGCCTACTGTCCTGCTTTATTTTATAAACTCTCTTTGTGGGAAAGGGATTTTCTAGACAATTATTTCCTGCCTGCCTTAGAGCCAACTGGAACAGAGGTTTGTAATATTTTGGGGGATTTTGTTTGTAAGGTTCACACTGAAGGTTCTGATAGTCTGCTAAACCTTTTGTCACTAGTTTTTAGTTCGGTCTCCATTCCTGTTGAGCCTGTGTTACCTTATCCCTTGGATAGTGTCGTTTCAGACCCTTCGACCTCTACTCAACCTGTGATGGATTCGATTCTGGACCAAGTTACTACTACTCTGATTTCGACTCTAAGGGAGACTTTAAACACTACTCCTTTACAATCCTATTGGGGATTGGAAGCACAAAAGGGTACCTCAGAGGGTGACAACAAACAAAACTAGCCTTTTGTGGTTGGAGGACCAGGAAAAGCACTTGTGTGGTTGTGGGGTTTGGGTCAATATTTATCACCAATCAAAACTCGTAGTGCTAGAAAGAAGCAAGGGCTTCTTCCTTCGATTGTTGAACAACATCCTGCTACTTTACAAGATTCAGGGGCGCTTAGAGGCATGAAAGCCCTTGCCAGGGATAAATCATGATCCTCCTCTCCCTGAACATCAGAGGGTTGGGAGGCTCCCTCAAATTTCCTTCCATGCATATATTTCTTGACAACACAAAGCCCAGTATTATTTTCCTACAAGAGACCTTAGTTGCAGAGGAAAAGGCTAGGATTTTTATGAATTCTTTATGTCCTACATGGATGAACAATGTTGTTAGCTCTGTTGGGAAGTCGTGTGGAATTCTGGTGGCATGGGACCTGAATGTCTTTGACTTAAAACCTTACATGTGTGTTGGTGGGATCTTATTGACAGGTTCTTACATCCCCGATAAAAGAAAGTTATGCTTATTAAATGTTTATGGACCGTGCATTGGGCGAAGGCAGTTCTGGGAGAAGGTGGAAGCAAAAGGATTGCTTGCTCAGCCTGATCTTATTTTAGTTGGGGATCTGAACTTCTCTACGGGTTATGATGAGGTGTGGGGGGAGTCGGCCTTACTGGATCCTTTGGCAGCCTATTTCAAAGATATTTTTGCTATGTATCAGTTGGTTGATGTTTTTCTCGTGGAGGTGATGCTCACCTGGTGTAATGGTAGAAGTGGGGCAGATGGGATTCAAAAGATATTGGATAGGGTAAATGCATCTGATTTGATCCTCATTGAATCTACAAGGTATCGCACATGGGTGGAATTCCCTTATATTTCTAACCATGCCCCGATTTTGTTTCAATTAGATTATGGTTATAATCTTGTTGCATATCCCTTCAAATTTAATCTAGCTTTATTGAAAGAAGAGTCCTTTGGTGCTCTGGTTCGGGAAGTGTGGAGTAATAGGGAGCTATTAGAAGTGACAGGTGCATAATACAGATTGACAAACAAGTTAAAAATACTAAAAGGTCAGGTGAAGGAATGGACAGTGCTCAGAAAAGTTGTTGAACTTTGTTCTTTTGAAACCATTGAAGCTGAGATTGCTCAACTTACAAAACAAAGCATTGATCTGGATTATGCTATTGACCCGGGCCCACGGTTAAAAGCTCTGGAATCTGATCGGAATAAGCTGCTATTGGTTGATGAGGAACGTTGGCACCAAAAATGTAGAGCCATGTGGATTCAGTGTGGAGACAAAAATACAAACTTTTTCCATCAGTTCGCCAGTTTTAGGAGGAACAAAAAACACTTGTGGGAGGTATCAAATGAGTTGGACTGGGTACATTCGGGGCAGGAGGCTATAAAGTCAGAAGTGATGAGATATTTTAGTAGCTTATACAAAGAAACAGAACATAATAGGATTGAGGAACATATTGTTGCGGTCCTCCTTTACCCGAGGATTGTCTCTGCAAAGGATGTAACTATTCTTGAGAAACCATGTATTGTTGAGCAAATTTTAGATTTTTTAAAGGGTTTCACAAAGGACAAGAGTCTTGGTCCTGACGGGTGGACCGTTGAGTTTTTTCTCAACTTTTTTGACCGGGTTGCTAGCGATATGTTGGAGGCAGTTGAGAAACCATGAATGCTTGGTGAGGTGAACAGACCCATGAGCTCGAATTTTATCACTCTAATTCCTAAGGTAAATGGTTCTACAACCTTTGGGGATTTTCGCCCGATAGCTCTATGTAACTTATGCTATAAGATTATTTCTAAGATCATTGCCAAGAGAATTAGACCTATATTGTCGCGTGCTTTATCAGAGGAGCAATTCAGTTTTTTAAAAGGGAGGCAAATAATTGATGCCATTGGGACTGCGCGGGAGTGTCTTCATAGTATCCGTGAAAAAATATTACAAGCATTGATTCTGAAGATTGATTTAAAGAAGGCTTACGATTGTATAAGTTGGGACTATCTTAGGTTGGTTCTTCTTAAATGTGGTTTTGGGCTACTGACAACAAAGTGGATTATGGGATGTGTTATATCTGCCACTTTCGTGATCCTAATAAATGGTGAACCGACAGATTTTTTCAACAGTGGTAGAGGGCTTAGACAGGGGTGTCCACTGTCACCTCTGCCTTTTATACTTGTTATGGAAGGATTGAGTTTGGCATTAAAAAAAAAAACAAGCAAACGGTACATTGACAGGCATTAAAGTGTCAAGACTCATCAAAATTCTTCACCTTCTTTTTGTCGATGATATACTTATCATGACCAAAGCCTCAATTCCAGAATGGTTGGAGATTAAAAGGCTCTTGAATAATTTTTGTTGTGCTTCCGGATTGATGATAAATGCTTAGAAAACTTCCTTTCTTCATTAAGGCGTCCAACAACATGTTATGGACTCTGTAAAGGCTTCATTTCTATTTAATTTTCATGATCTTATTAATGGCTTTAGATATCTTGGCTATTTTCTAAAATTGGACAGGTACAAATTCGAGGACTGGAAATGGTTATACCTACTTTAAACATCAAAGGGACCATACAACACACTGAAACACTACCATGCAAAAATAACCAACATTGTCTAACTAACTATGTTTTATAGACATTAATAATCAACTAGATTTGTGTGTTGAACAAGAAAAACATAACTAATATGATTAGTTATTATACTCTAAACTTATCTTCCATTACTATAACCATCATTTGCATCCCAACTTATCTGCCACTTCTATTCTTTTATCCTCATCCATTAACCTTACGAAGTCTATAATTGTCTATTGTTAGTGCTTGCCTTCTTATTGGAGCCCCTTGGCAGTATTTGTACATTTAATGAACTCCCTAAGTCTATCCTTTGTCTTTTTTTTATCTATCTTAAATTCCTTGCCACATGTGTCACACCCAATCTCCAAGGAAAATCTTTGTGCAAATCACATTGTTCAAATCTTATTTGTGAGACACCTATCAATGGAGTTCTCAACTTATTTATAATTCCTTGTTCTTGCAACGACCCTCCTCTTTATAACCCTTTGGCACTTTCTTGCCCACTCTCTACCCTCTCCGTTCATGCCCCTTTCCATATTTTTTATAGTGACTTCACCAAGTGAATTTGGTCTAACCATGAATATAAAAAATATGGTATTTCCACACACTAGGTCATACCCACTTATCATCAAACCCCTATTTTGGTTAAGAATGTCTTCTTTACAAATGAGGCAATGTGCTCCATATGATCCCTATATTTAGGATTTGTCTCCTCATTTTCATGTGTATTTCATTTGTATGTGCTCCATATGATCCCTATATGGAGGCTTATCACTCCACTCCATTATCTTATTTATGATTAAAACATACTCAATTAAGAGAAAACCACCCAACATTGAGATCGAAACACTTCTAATGTCTCAATACTAATCAATTTAGTGTGATATATTTTCTTAAGCTTGTAGGGTCCTAATAATCCATCATTAAGTTTCTTAATGTTATTCTTGTTATAGATTTCATTTCATAAACATTTAGCTTTTATATTAGCACTCCAATTTCATGGAGGAGTGGTGGTCACTAGGGTGTCTTTTAGGGAGGCAACAAAAAACAATTTTACCATTCCTAATGCTTCGAAGTCTTCACATATTTAGATGGCCTAAATTGTGGAGCATGCTGAGAAGGTGTTGATGGTGGATATTACAATGTCGATAGTCAACCATATACTTTCATTATATGAAAAAGATTCATCCATTTTTCAATTTAATGGGTATTGGTATCCTACTTCAAATTTATAACAATGGATTCATTCATCTTGGACAAATAATTGTGAGATCACTCTTTGTTCTAAAGATTTTTTTGATTGTTCAGTTCTTTGACCTTGTTGATTATCAAACTATTTTTTAGGAGGGTCCTTGGTTTTGGAGAAACATGTGGATTTTTATAACCCCTTTGTTCCTAGATTTTGATTCTAACTCTAAGTCAATTACTAGAATGCAAGTTTTTGTTCATCTTCCTAATCCACCATTACATTTATGGCATTTAGTCATTTTTTAGGATAATGAGAACTCTTTGAGCTCTTAGATCAAATCAAATTTTGAGAGAGATTTGGTGAGATTATGTACATACACTTGCATTGTGTTGAGATAGACCTTAGTAAGGGTCTTAAGACAAAGTGCTTTGCACATGGAAAAAAATTTAATACACTCAGGTCTTAGATTATGAGAACATAATAATTTATTCTCAGATGTGACATCTACCGTGACATCTAGAAGCTTATTGTTCCCATGATTGTGGTCATTCTCCTAGGTGAAAAGGGACAAAAACAAAAAAACAAAAAAATGGAATTTTCCATAAAGGGATGATGATCATAATTAGAATCAATAATGCAAGTGTCGACGGAGGAATCAACTCCTCCTTCGAGGGCTAACGTAGAAGACATAAATACCAAGCTTTCCTTCTCAAAGGAGAAAAAATGTTCTTGAATCCTTTTTAAGTGGAACAAAAAGACTTCATAAAAATGATTCACTTGATTCAAATAAAGAATTAGTTCCCTTTATGAATCCTAATATATCACATTCAAACTTAGAATTGGTTAATGTGGATCCTTTTTTAAAAAAGGGGCAAGAGGTACTAAAGAAAAAGGGAAAAATGAAAAAATTAATGATTATTTTTAAAGGGTAATAAAGGACATGTATATTCAACGTGCATGTATTAATGTAAGTGCATTTTACATCGATGTTCTTATAAGTACCATTAACACATATAATTGCATTTTTGTATTATGTCATGAGCATTTGAGGAATGTAAAATTTTTCTTCGAATAATAGAAATTAAAATTAAGAATTATTGGAAAAAATGTTTCTTAATAATTGAAGTATTCTTTATCATATTTTTTTTATTAAAACTTTAAATATAATTTAATAATTTTATACATTATTTCTTATTTTGTCTTCAGCGTTAAACAATATTAGTAGGTCTAATGGTTAAGGATATGTGTTTCCTCTTAAGAGGTCACAAGTTTAAATCCAAAGGGGGGTAGGGTATGTATACCTCCATAGACTTTACCAATGAAATCGCTCGGTGGATGGGGGTCTTAGACACCAATTTGGTGTTTGGCGTGGTCGTGACCTTAAAAATAGATTATTATTATTATTATTATTATTATTATTATTATTATTTAATAATCTTATAATTATTTTTTATTTTGTCTTTTATTTTATTATCATTAATACATGTTTTTTTAATATCCAATACAGAGATGATGTTTCTCCTTATCGACCTTTTTTTTTCCTAAAAATTGATGTTATTTACCATATGTTCAAACAACTTGATAAGTGATACTGAAATTGCCATATTTTTGGCAACCTTAATTAGAATTTGGCAAACAAAAATTCCTTGAGATGGATCGATCCATTGCTTACATTAAAATGTTAACATTCAGAGCATTTTAGATACCACATAAAAAAAACTCTTTAATTACAATTTATAGTTGGGAGATCATAGATGTTGGTTGTTGAGATTTCAACTTTTGGGATTTAGAGACAACATGTGCCAAAAACATAGTGGAAAAGGAGTATTTTGAGTGTCTATTATCTCATGGTTACGTGCAGTGACTTAATGGTTTTGTCTAACTGTTTTAAGCGTTGGTATTTTTTGTTGTAATCCAGTGATATAAATCTACACTAAATCTCAATTTTTTATTGTTTAAATTGAATTTTTGAATGCGGAAATAGATTCAGTTTGCTGAAAAACCTTCAGGACACTCAAATTATACATAATTAACCACTCAAATCTATAGATCCAACAATTTCTCACCAAATTTCAAACAAAATTAAACAAAAAATATCCAAAAAATAAAAATAAATTTAAAACATTTAAACTACTACATAACTTAACAATGATAATCAGCTTGGAAACTAAAGTTATTTGCTTCCACTGGTTATGATTAAAAAAATGTAAATTTTAAGCGAAAAGCTTAATGCATATGGTATGTTTTGTATAACAGATTGTCTTTCCTCCTCAATTGGTGGCTATAGTGGGTGACCACGTACTTTTCTTTCTTTATTGGGAGTTACCTTGTCTTATTAGTCGCTATCGAAAGTGAGGAACCAATGCATTTATCATTAATTTTGCATTAATTTTTGTATGACTATTAAATATTTTTATGTTGTCCAAAATTTAATATAATAGTTTTTTATTTTTTCAATTCAACAAAGTTAATTTCATTTATTTTGATTTTTATTGGTTACGGAGTTTGAGGTCTTATTTTCAAAGTGTTGACGAAGTTCTTGCTTCATGATAAAAGTCAGTAAAACACATGTCAAAGTCCATGTAATATTTTATTATATATTTTTTTTGATAGATCATGTTAATGTATATATTTTATTTTATGAAATATTGGAAACAAAGGTCATGGCAACCAAGTAGGTAGACTTATGTGCATCACTGATATAATCCATCCATGACATTAATAAACATAGGAGCTTCTATCATTTTTCTTTTATCAGTTCACCTACCATGTTATAGCTTTTGATTTGCATTTAATATCACAATAATTGCCTTAGTTATTCTACCTCAAATATCTTATGTTCTTATACATGTTTGCAATTACTATCTGCATGACTCATTCTCTAGGTGAGATGTCACTTATGTTTCTACTGCCACTCCCTATCCATAGTAGTTACTATATTTAACATAGCAATAATGACTCATTGCCTTAGCTATTCTACATTTTTTTTTGTTTGTTAATTTGTGCGGGACCTGTTGGCTACGCGATTAACCTGTGGCTTGAGAAACCGCGACTCAGGGGCATCTAAGCCGTCAAAATCACCCAGGGATCGCACCCGGCCTGAGCCACACCAACCCTTAACATGGTTGGATTTTTTGTCCCCGCAGGTTTCGAACCGGTGACTTTAACAACACGGAGTGGCTTAACAACACACTCCGTCACCAACTATCCTACACCTCAGGGACTCCTTAGCTATTCTACATTGAATATATTATATTTTTACATTAGTTTGTAATTACCACATGTAAGATTCAGATTCATTGTCTAAGTTGATAACACATGTTTTTATTCTTCTAGAGTAGTTTTATTGGATTTATTGAGGTAACCTTGGATGTTCCTATTTGTTTATAAATTTTAAAATTAAAAGTTAATATAATGTTAAAAGCAATCTGCTTTCAATTTGATTTTGATATTAAGGAATGGAATTGCCTCTTGCAAATTTAAATTACAACTATAATGTATTATTTGGGGCGATGAATAACTATATGATAATGTATATTTCTATGGAATGTTTTACCTCGAGTGAGTGATTCATAGATTTGTTAGCCTTTCCCTAAGTTAGTATTTATGTAGCATATCGATTAGTCTATCAATATGGGCCAGATAAGTGCTTGTTCTTGTAAACTGTAAGTAAAAGAAAATGGAAAAACATTAATAAATGTTAAAATAACAACTATGATAGAAACCAAACATGATAAAAAAATGTGCAATCCATTCAAATTCAACCCAACTTTATCGCACACAAAATCACCTTGAACATTTATTTATCATTTGTGCGCTTGCAAATCCTCCCTTCAAACCTTAGTGTATTGGATCACAAAAGGTACAATCTTCTATCTTCAATAAATTAAACCTTTGATCTAAGACTTCTCTTATCATATTGAAAGTTTCCTTGGTGCATTAACTTATTAAGTGATAGTGGGCAATGAAGCATACAACCCAATACCAAACAAAACAAATTGTTGTTACTATTTATTATTAGAAAGCCATAAAAAATGCATTTATTATTAAAAATCAATAAGACGAATTAAAATAGTAATTGGATGATTATGTTTATAGTGATATACTTAGATGTACAAATCTAACATTTCTTCAATAGTAGCAAGCAATTGTCACTGCACGGCTTGATGATTCATTCCTACATGAAACCTTCAATTTTATGATTTCATCATAATACTTGATTGGATTTATGGTAGTTATTTCGAGAACTTGCATAGTTCTACCTCGCTCGACCCCAACAATGAAAAAAACCATCATAGTGATTCAAGGGTTGAATTCCCCATTGTAGACTCATGCATATCTGTAAAACCTAGGACTTTGTACTTGTAAATATGGGTCCACACCAAAAGACCAAACCGACATCTTCATTACAGGTACTCACTTTCCATTAACTATAGAAAAATCCTACCATTAGCACCAAGATGGCAAGTATTTGCAATTTTTCTGTAATAATTTATCCCTAAGACTTTAATCCTCGAATACATTTTTACCCAATTGGGATTATACATGACATTTTGACATCAAACCCTATATAAGTTACACAAACAAACCCCAAAGTTACAAGAAATTTAATGTTGCAATTCTAATGAATAGACTCATGGCACTGAATCAAAATCAATACAAACATGTATGCGATTGACATTCATATTATTGAATCCTTAAAAAGACAACTACATACTGAAAAATTTCAATTTCTCTCAGAATCCATGAACCAAAAATAGTCCAATTCTTGTTGCTAACACTTGCTTGCAAATTCATCGAAGCATAACTATAGATTTGAGACCCAACAACATTAGTAGATCATAGTAATTAACTATTTTGCAGAGTGAGCAATGAAAACCTACACAATGTGAAAGCATATGTACAAACATGTTAAATAGCACTAATTGAAGGCATGTATAGTCTACAGAGATGACTCATGTCAAAACTAGTTAACTCCAGTCAAAACTTGGTAGTCGAGTAAGAAGATTTGACATCATACAAAATGCTAATTAATTTATATATTTGAGACATAACTGTAGACTAGAAGTATAAATGCATAGGAGAACAAATGTCCATATGCAAGCACTGTGTGAAAAAAGTGTGTCTTTATGCTTTCCAATATTTATCCCCTCAAATTGACTCATGATTTATCTCATAGATATTACTTACTTATGTAGTTATATGAGCAATGTAATATATCATGGATTATAATTTCACAAATATTACCTATGTATGTGGTTATATGAGCAATGTAATATATCATTGCATCGAGAGTAGTGACTCGTGAGGTGCTCTATAGCCTAGTATGGGGGAGATGTTGAGGCGTTAGCGTTACATTATATTATGTAGTGTAATGCTACATTAAAAATAAAAAATAAACTCGGCTCAGTTAAAAAAAGTAGCAAAAATAAAAATAAAGTCAGCTCAATTAAAAAGAAAACAATTACACACATCGTGTAAAACTTGACATGGAATGAAATAATAATAATAATAATACACTTTAAGAAATTGGATCCCTCTCGACACTGATAAATCCGAATTTAAAATAAATCTTAATAATATAATCACGACTAAATATAATTATAACTTTTACTTTACAAGATACATTACTTAGATGTTAAATTCATGAGTTTGACTTTATACTACATTTTGTTGTGATGCCCAAAAATGCATGATCATTAAAGATGCATCATTATCACATTAAATTTTATAATAATATATTTTTTAATATTATACTTTATAAGCTATTGAATTGCTTCTAAGGATTTGAGGAGTTGTTGCTTATCAAAAGATTCAAATTCTTTTACAGATTTCATATTATAAGTAAATAAATTTATGAATGGACTATTTTTATCCAAATCTATTAAGACTTGGTTTATTAGTCCATGCCTCCGAAAGGGACTCTAGCAATCGGTGAGGAGTCAAACTATGTTGACACTTTATTAATTCAGAGCAAATTTACACCCATCTCCAAAGTTTTCTAATATCGATATATTAATTACATTTATTTGAAAAACCAAATTTAATTTTTCATTTATCAAATTTCAAGAATGAAATTTCTAATTGGTTCAATGAGATGGGATGTATGCCCTTTTTTCTCTAATTGTCAGTAATAACAAATCATTACATAATTGTGGTTTCATTGCATAATAGGAAAACATATAGCTTCAGTAGTATGAGTATAAACACAAGAATTCATTCATTTCGGCCAGATGGTGGAGCTGTATGGATATTACTTGAACAATAGGATTCATTCTAGACCATTGTCGGGTGCTTCACACTCTCAATTCGTGTGTTATATTAATATACATCATCGAGAGAAGGTAAATGTGTTATATTAATATACATCATCGAGAGAAGGTAAATGTGTTATATTAAGATACTTTGCATGGCTCTATTGTTTTCTGATTTATCTTTCTATGCTTGCATTTAACTTTAGTTTGATTCATATATATCTATTCTATTTTCTTGCAGGCTAAAGGTATTTCTATTTTCTTGCAGGCTAATACCCTTGTTGCGCTGATGCATTAATATAATTTTTTTAATAATAAGTAATCCTTACCCTTCTATACTATATTATGAAATTCAGATTCTTAATTTATGTGTATAAGGAGGGATGATATTGGTTTTGGAGGGGCTTGATTATCCAATAGTATCGGCTGCTCTTTATTTCTCTTTGCAACAAGCCAAATTTGGGATTGAGAAGAGGACGATGAAGCCAACAAGATTGTTGTTAGCAAAGGTATTTTACATTTTGCAACTCTACGAACCCCATACGAAAACACAATACTAGCAAATGGGTAGTAAATCTTGTTTGTTATATGAAGTCAATCGCTATATAGGACTCTAGAATAATACATAGATGGATTTGATAGAGATTATAAGCATGCTCTATGATGTAGAGACAATGAGAGAAAATAGGTAAGTTAGGTAGGATTGAGGCCCTAGCATGTACTAGATTCATAGTCCTCTCATTAGTTTGGGTTTAGAATCAATGTTCCAAGCCTACAAATAATAGGTTAGATTCTAAAGAATCCAAGTGACTTCTCGTCATTGTCTAGGTTGTTGAATATTGTAGCACTGGTTTCTTTTTAACGTTCCATTTATTGAACCATTCAATTGTTGTTATCTTCATTGGAACCATATATCTAGACAAGGAATAAACTAACATATGAAGAGAACCTCCAACATTGTAATGTACCCATGTCTTATTTTAAGAAAAATAAAGCAATGCAGACAAAGGAACATACTCTGATATTATGCATAAGCTTAGTGACACCTTTGTCGATCTTCATGGATAAAGAGATTGTCTAGCACCACTTCTCTGACTATTCATGTTCGGGGGTTGCATAACACTGGCGCACAAACATGAGTTGTCATCATCTTTGTTCCAAGAAGTAATGGATAATTTTGGGTCACGTGTAAATCTACCTTGAGAACTATGAGACCCAGCACATCATCGTTCACCTCAAGCCTAAATTTGCTTGGAGAAACCATCAAAAAATTGCAACTGCCATCACAGCCAAATGAAACAGGCCACCCATTGAAACTACTACTACTACTATAGTTTTATAGCTCTTAGCTTTCTAAAAACTTGCATTCCAAAAAGAGCACCACATTAGCAGTCATGTGCAAAAGAAACTTGACGATGGGAGGGTCTCCTGACCTAAACAATGATGCACTTAATGGAGTTGAGAAGATCGGAAATGAGGATCGTGGTCGTGCCCACCAACACCTCATCTCATAGCCTAACACATGGTCTCATCGTAACAACTACGTGTATACCATGCAAGAACGACAAAGATTTAAAAATATATTTTTAATACTTTTTTGACATGATACTCTTTTATTTGATAGTTTTATCCATCATGGGGCTTCTTGGGGAGTGAAGGGAATTAAAAATGGATACGATAAGACGAAACGACCACAAGATTTGTATTTTTTTAAAAGAAATACATGTGGTTGATCTAATACAGGGTGGTGATTACACTTAAGCATGTTATTTTATTTGATAGTTTATAAGTCATAGCGGTTATTGGGCCCTTGAACATCGTTCTACCCCAATGTTGATTGGTCAATGGATTAATAAATTTTAACCAAACATGCCAAAAATAAATTGCTTAATTATCATAATTAGTAGAGCATGCCATGTTATGCCCTATGATATGCCATGATCACCTATGAGATGCCCTATGATATTCCCTATGAGATTCTCTATGATATACCCTATGATATGCCATGATCACCATTGAGATGCGCTATGCTATGTTAGAGCAAGCCAGGGGACGCCTTAGTTGTAAGACTCTATAAGTCTCAGTGTTTTTTCATTACGAGGAAGCCTTGGCAAATGATGGATTTCCTGAGGGACTGTGTAATAAAGAAGGGGATGCCTGAGCCTGGAAAGTTAGTGATTGCATGGAAGAGGAGGATTGAATGAATAACATGCTACTTGGGATCATGAGTGCATTGGGTGTGTCTAAGAAAATAGTGAGTTGGGTTCTATCTGTGGCATCCATATGGATTAGATACATATTCATACAAATAAGTATTGACCTTTATCTCTCCTTATGAATATATATGCTTTTACTTATGAACTTAATATTAACATATTGGAATTCATGTTGATGAAATACTTAATGATTAGAAATGGCTATGATATGCATGCTTACATTGATGACCGATGTAAGCATATGTTGGAATACTAAAGTTTGGAGGTGTACCAAGACAATGAACAAGATGGCATTGTAGTTATAGATGAAGAATGAGGACATGAAATTCCTACAATAAGAAACATCGTGGATAGTGTTATTCCAAGGGGGGGATGTAATATCCCAATTTTTACTCTTGGAATTATTTGTAATTAAATACTTATAAAATTTGCATGATTATCTATAACTCTACTACACTAACCCCATGGGACAGATATACCATGGTACTATGAATATGTAAGTTTTCTATTTTGCAGTTAATAAAGAAGAAAGATCAATAGCAGTTGAGCTTGAGCACCTATGGGGGCTATGATACCATAAGAGGGGGAAGGTGAGGGGGTCTAAGGGGGGATTATGCCTAAAACATCTATCCTATTTTACCTTAAACCCTCACCCATTTCAAATTTGAAATTCAAAGCTAAAAATGAGTTAAGCGAAGTGGAGGAAACAAATTCCTCAATTTAAGCGACCATCTCCTAAATTCTAGCAAATTGTCTCCCTTACATTCTTGAAACTAGGAAGATAAGTTGAGTTTGAATTCTCTAGGCATTATGCATGAGGAAAATTCTAATGTGGAGGAGGGGGCTGTTAGAAAAGGGTGTGAAGGATATTTTTTAGGGTGGACATTGGAAAAATGGAGCCAAGCCCAAGATAGACCAACCAGCCATGAACTGAAGTTGGTAGCCTTGAGGAAAAGATAAAAAAAACATGGAAAATCTTGCGGAAACTTGAGATAACATCCTAGACCTTCTATGTACAAACTGAATAGCATAAGAAGGTGTAATTTCTGAGGTACTGGACAATAGAGAAGGAGGTACTCCTTGTATTGTGTGGGGCAAGTATGTGGGTGACTTAGTGTTTCTCTATTATCAAGGAATCAACAATAGAATTCATTGGTTGAACTCGAATTTCAGAGTTATCTTTCCCTGCATCCCCCTAGTGGTATCATAACCCAGTTAAGGGGTGGCATCCACGGCGAACTATCTATGGTTGGATGGAAATCGCTCACTCAATTGGTTGTTGGTCTGCAATTATTAACTGATTAGTTTACATTTTTCCCTTTGTATAAATTTGGGTACTTCTGCTACGAGGATAAATTCTATGTCTTTGATGTGTATAAAATTTAACTCTGAAATTTTAATTCTCTGGTAGAGTAACACTTCTATGATGAGTGCGTTATAACCCACCTTTCCATGACTACTCTACAGTAGCCTAACCTTCCAAGTAAGTCACTACAACATGGCATCTGCATAGCGCTTATCATCACCCTATCTATTTCAGTTTATCCATGCTATTAAACAAATGTATATGAAATGCCTAAACCCAATCTATTTAATTTGTCGTATACATTGGAATCGAAATTATTGTGAACTCTGCATTCAAGATTTGTTTTCTTGTCAAATTCAAAGTTACAATCAATTTCAGACTTGAAAGGAACATAATAGTTAAGTGATGGCCTTACCAAAGGCAATAACTAGTATGAAAATGGTTGCAAAGTCATTCCTTGAAAGACATTCATGGAGTAACCTCATGGATAGTACATATCTTTTAATATCATTTAAACTGTCAGTTTCTCTCTTAATGTAATCCTTGAATTCCTATCTTAATTATAAATTATTCTTGAGAATTGTGACATGGACACTGTTGTTGGTTATTGTCACATACCCCTATGGAAATCAAAATTTTAGTCGATTTCTCAATGGTCAGACCCCTGAAATGTCTACGGAGGTCTAGCATAAGCTAGCTCTTCCCTCGTCTGTTCCCATAGGATCACGGGTCACGACCACAAGTCGAACAAATAAGGCGTCCTTTCACTCATCGCGACTCATCGCTACTAGAGCGTCGAGTCCTTCGACTCTGCAAACCCCGACACAACGAAGCGGCGAACCCCAAAAGGGTTGGCGAGTACAAGTTCCATATTTGGGTCTTGACCTCATGACCACGCGCTTAAACTGACAAAGCCCTTACCGGCCTTTCGTGATTCGGGTAATTACGATGCAGGACTTCTTCCTTTCCCATTCAAATCCCCGAAAACCACGAAGTCCCCCGAGTTTCCCTCCAAGGGGAGATCGACGACTATAAGCCTCCCCTGATCCGACGGTATGGATCTTTTCGGGGTTTCGGTACTCGGGAGTTCGAAATGCAATGATTCCAAGACTCCTTGTCTTTTAAATCTCCGAATTCTGATATGGAAGTTCGTGTAAGAGATCGATGGCTATTAAGAGTGTGGATCCAACGGTCCACGGGATTTCGGGACTTTTCCCAAATCTCTGACCGCTCACCACGCGTCTCCTCTGATGGACGGTCTAGATTCTTTCGGCACTTCTCCTTTCCACTACAGCGCGTATCAGGATTTCGCGCATCGGGATTTCGCAAATCGCGGGGGCAAGGTTTTCTAGCCCTCTGGTTTCCCGGATGCCGAAATGTTGAAGCGTCGACCGGCAACCACATGTCCCTTCGATGGACGGCGGCGACCTTCAACCAAGATCAACGGTCATGATCTTTTCAGGATGATCAACGGTCACGATTAAATCCCGCCTTTCTCAAACTTATTCACACCTCACGCTATTTCGGGGTTTCGGTGATCGGGATTTCACGACTCGCGAAGACAAGGGTTCTTTGCCCTTTTGTTTCCTGGGTGCCGAAATGCCAAAGCACTTACCAACGGCCACGTGTGCTCTATAGATGGACGGTCTAGGTACTTCCATGGACCATGGGGTCTACGGTCCCGATTCCTTCATCTCTTGCAAGGGAAAAAGGGGTCGTGGCATTAATGTCTGCGTCTCTTTCTTAAATATAATGGTCATCACAGACCCTGGGATCCTCCGAAGGGATCAGGTTCGTGCATTGCTTACAAGGCGGAGAGGGGTCGAGGAACTATCATCCGCGTATCCTCCCTCAGATGGACGGTCCTCATTGTTTCGCGATTTCGCGACTTGCAACCCCCAGTGACGCAAATCCTTTGTCAACTCGAATCCTCGGTATCTGAAATACCGATGGACTCTCGATCTCTGCGATGTGTCCTTCACGAATGGACGGTCTAGATCGATATCGGGATTTTCACCATGGAGTGTCCCGATCTCTTGTCATCAGGACTTCCGAAATCCCAAACTCTGAATCCCCGGTACCGACTCCTCTCTCGGGACTTTCGCCCTTGTTCACGAGGGCTTAACCCTCATGCATCTCCCAGCAGATCCAACGGCTATCGGGTTTTCTAGATAAGATCTGACGACTCATATCAGTCCCACGCTGTGTAACTCCCCCACTGCTCTCTGGACGGGGAAAAACCAACGGTCCAGATACTCCCATAGATCTTGGGGATCTATGGCCCCGATTTCCTCCCTACTCACGAAGATAAAAGAAAAGGGATAAGGCATGTAACGCCCTTGTTTCTTCCGCCAATCTAACGGTCGTGAACGACCACAGATCTTCCGACGGGATCTTGTCCGTCGATCGATACTTATCCCTACGCTGCTACTTCGGGATTTCAAAAGGATCATTCTTCCTCGTACAGGGTTGCTAAGACTTGCGCATTCAGGTCCTTTTTCTAGGTTCTTGGTAAACTTTTCCAAGAGGGGTAACTCTGTGGAGAGTTCTATTCCGGGGCATTCCTGGAGACAGATAAGGGGGAACAAATTCCCGAGAATGGACTGGAATTCTAACTTGGTTCAACTTTTGCATAATTAAATTTATCTATCAACATAAGCAATGCATGGTTTTTTTGTTACAAGCATACATCTACCCTTTATTATCAAAACACTGCACAGATAGTCTTTATACTGTAATCATTCACAATTTCGCAGTTTATGAGCATATATGTCAGCATATGAATTTCAAGGTGTAAGATGTAAAACATTTATCAGCAATAACACCAGAAGTAAGTGCAACTGCTGAGAGGGGTGCTCGTTTCTACCCAACCGTAGGCTCAGCGATTCCGATAGGATTTACCACTAGCCACCCCCGAGCTGAGACCACGATGCTGCGAGACTGTGTCTCCATTTTCCAGTGACCGAGAACGAGGGTTACTCTCCCCCTTCTCTGCTATCACTCACTTTGCATATCTCCAGAGTTCTCTTCCTCCCCTCGCCTCTGCCCCCAATTTCTCCTCCCTCACGCCTTATCCTCTTGCGAGGTTGCATGTGGCGCGATTTCCCTCGCATTGGTCAGGCCTAACGGCTCTACGGATGGGTAGTTC
>ML809961.1:74210-103630 GCA_009831015.1 Picea engelmannii | reverse complement strand
GCTCCCATTTTCAGGGAACTCTTCCTGGGCCTAACTTTGAGATATACATGATCTCCTGCTTTGAACTCTCTTGGAGTTCTCTTTGGGTCGGCATAACTTTTCTGTCAGTTTTGAGCGACCTTCGGGTTTTGTTTTATCCGAGTCACCTGTTGTTCCATTTCTTTCAACATGTCGGGTCCAAAAGAAATCCTGTTTACGGGATTACTCCAGCTGACTAGAGTATTACACGATCTACCATAGAGGACTTCGAAGGGACTTATCTTTAAGGATTCTTGGTAGTCATTGTTGTAGGTGAATTCTACCAGTGGCAGGTAGTCTTCCCACTTCTTGGGTTGATGCATTACATGCATTCTTAGCATGTCTTCAAGTACTTGGTTCACTCTTTCCGTCTGTCCGTCGGTTTGAGGGTGATAGGCGGTGCTAAACAACAATTTGGTCTCTAAACCAATCATCAATGATTTCTAGAAGTTAGACGTAAATTTCGTGTCTCTGTCAGACACGATCTCTTTCGGCATACCATGCAATCTGAATATCTCCTTCATGAACACCCGGGCGATATCGATTGCTTTGCAGGTTGAATTGACAGGGATGAAATGAGCAGACTTGCTCAGTTTATCCACCACTACCATAATGGCATCGTTCTGTTTGGTTGAGGTTGGTAATCCTGTGATGAAATCCATGGAGATGGTTTCCCATTTCCATTCTGGGATTGGTAAAGGTTAAAATAATCCCGTTGGGTGTCGATGTTCTGCTTTAACCTGCTGGCACTCTATGCATTTGGCTAAGTACTCGGTTATGTCTTTCTTCATTCAAGGCCAATAAAATTGTCTCCTGGTGGCAATGATCATTTTTTGGTATCCTGGATGACCGGAATAGGGTCTTTTATGCAGTTCATTCAGTATGAACCTCTTCAAGTCGTCACAATTTGGAATATACAGTCTATTTATGTAAGTGAGCGGACCTCCTTCGGTCATCTGGTAGCCTTCATATTTTACTCCGGTGGGTTCTTCCTGTAGGTACATGGCCACGGTCTGGACGAAGGGATCTGTTTCTTGTGCGTTTCTGATTCTTTCCTTGACTTCTGTCTCACAGGTGCTCACCGCTGCCAAGTGAATTGTTTTCATACTTCTGCTAAGGGCATCGACCACCCTATTTTCCTTTCCTTTAATGTGTTTGATTTCAAAATCAAACTCGCTAAGGAGGACCATCCACCTAGCTTGTCTAGCATTGAGCTTTGGTTGATCAAACAGGTATCGCAATCCACAGTGATCTGTCATAAATACAAATTTCTTCCCAGGAGGTAATGCCTCCACATTTTCAAGGCATGCACTATGGCAGTCAGTTCTAGATCATGGGTCACATAGTTGACTTCATGCTCGTTCAATTTTCAGGATTCATAGCAGATCACACTTCCTTCCTGCATAAGGACTCCTCCGAGCCCTTCCTTACAGGCATCTGTGCACACGAGGAAGTCAACTTCTAGATCGACGATCTTTAGTACGGGTGCACGGGTCAGTAGATGTTTCAGGGTTTGAAATCTTTCTTCACATTTCTGTGTCCACAGGAATTTTGTCCCCTTCTTCTGGAGGGCAGTGATTGGACAACCAATCTTGGAGAATCCTTTTATAAATCTCCTATAGTACCCTGCTAATCCCATAAAGGATCTAATATCTGAAACATCCTTTGGGGTAGGCCATTGCATGATAGACCTGGTTTTGTCAGGGTCTACCACTACTCCTTCTTCGGAGAGAACATGGCCTAAGTAATGTATTTCCTTCTGGAAGAATTCACATTTGTTGAATTTGGCATAGAGTTGATGTTCTCTTAGCACTTGCAGCACAAGTCTAAGATGCTCTTCATGCTCTTCTCTATTCTTAGAGTAGATTAATATGTCATCAATGAAAACTAGCACAAATTTATCTATAAATTTACTGAGTACGTTGTTCATTAGGCACATAAAGGTGGCAGGGGCATTGGTTAACCCAAATGGCACTACCACAAACTCATAGTGACCATACCGTGTCCGGATGGCAGTTTTATGGATATCTTCATCCTTGATTCGGACTTGATGGTATCTTGACCTCAAGTCGATCTTTGAGAAAATAGACGTGCCTCCCAATTGATCGAACAGATCATCGATCATGGGTAAAGGGTACTTGTTCTTTATGGTTACCTTATTGAGTTGTCTATAATCTATACACAGTCTAAGGGTGTTGTCCTTCTTTTTCACAAATAGGACTGGTGCTCCCCATGGAGACACGCTGGGTCGAATATAGCCTGTATCCATCATTTCTTTTAATTGCAATTTGAGTTCAACTAACTCGGGTGTGCTCATCCGGTAGGGTGTCCTAGACACCGACACTGCTCCTGGTGCAAGTTCTATCGAGAAGTCTAAGTCCCTCCTCGGGGGTAGACCCGGTACCTCTTCCGGAAACACATCTCTGTATTCTCTCAAGATAGGGTGATCATTAGGGCTTGGTTTATCACCGTCGATTGTTTTCAACACCTGTATTGCATATAGGGGACATCCCTTTCGGCAATACTTTCTTATTTGCAGGGCTGATATTTGTCTCACCAAGACAGGTTTTCAGATCCCTTGAAGGGTTATTCTTCTCCCTTTTTTACTTATACACTCTAAGGTTTTATGGTAACAGTCCAGTCTAGCTTTATGGGCAGCTAGCCAGTCCATATCGATCAACAGATCATATGATCCCAAGGGTAATATGTTAAGGGTTGCTTGGGTAGGGAATTCACCCAACATTAATTGGCAGGCTGGTATAACCTCTGCTATCTTCCTTTTGGTGCCAGTGGCTAACTGTACCAACCATGGCTTGGTATGTTTTTGTGGCTGTAGTTTACACTTATCAACAGCTTTAGGGGCTATATAACTCAAATTTGAACCAGGGTCAATCAAAACAGACACTAGATGGTTGAAAATCATACCTTCTATTTTCACTACTGAAGCTTGATGGTCATCTTGGTTATTATCCAGGGCTGCATAAATTTGTGGCACACTCTTGGCCACATCATTGACAGTAGTAGTTTCCTGGATGTTATAAATCCTCCGACTATTTTGTTGTCGATGTGGACAATCTCTCAGGAGATGTTCCTCTCCGCAACCCCAACATTTCAGAGGTTCTATCTTGGTGTTATCCACCTTCACTGGTATAGGTCCAGAAGTTTTATTTCCGCCCGATGAGGGAGAGTTCTGTTGGTGTACACTCCGGGCTGGAAAATTCATTCTTGGGTTCTTCTTGTAGTTCTTAAATCCTGGGGATTTGATCCCCTTTTTCTGAAATCTTGAACTATTCTTCAGTTTCCATCCTTCACGAGGTTCTGCTCGATGCCCGAATTGTTCATGATAATAGGTTTCCTTTCGAATGGTGCCTTCTAGGGTCTTTGGCTCATCAAATTCAATTATGTTCCGATATTCCTTGGGTAGCCCACTGATGAAGCGTTGCACCTTTGCCTTTTCTGCTTTTATATAAGGTACATACCTCAACAAGTCGAGGAATCTGTTAACATATTCTTCTATAGTAAATTGTCCCAATTTGAGTTCATAAAACTCTTTAGTCTTTTCGTCGAAATATTTTTCCGACAGATACTTCTTCTGAAAGTACTTCTCAAATCGTTTCCAAGACAGGTCCTCTTCGCGAACCCCTTTCACATTCTTAAGGTCTTCCCACCAAATGGAAGCTTTTCTGTTCAAGTTGAAGGTGGCCACTCGGGCCTTCATATTTTATGAAAAATCATGGACTCTGAAATACTTCTTTAGTCCAAGCAGCCAGGCCTCTGCTTCCTCTCCCTTCTTTATTTCACCGTTGAAGGAGGGTGGTTTGGCCTTTCTGAATTCTTCGAATTTTCGACCTTTGGAAGACTTTTTCTTCTTCTGTTTTATTCGGGGATAGGAACTGGTTCTACTGCTAGAAGAGCCCTCTGAATCCCCAACTTCCTTCTCAGAGGAATCATCCGACACTTGTCCTTTACCTCTGGGGTGGACCTTTTTCGAGGTGCTCCTCTCAGTGTGGCCAATGATATGACTATGTTTCTGAGTTTCAGGTTCATGCTGCATTTGTCTTTGTAGATCGGATAAACTCTGCAGTAAAACTGCGTTAATTTCTGTTTGTTTTTCTTGTTCTTTCATCATCCTTTCATTGTCAGCCTTGCAGCTTTGTAATTCGACCATGAGACTCCTCACAGTCTTGGCTAGATCTGGAGGGGTCCCTACTTCCCTTCTTTCGTCAGACTCTTCGTCTCTATTGTGGGAGCCCTCTCCCACTTCATGGTGAGTCACCATACTATGTGTTGATAACTTCCCGCGATTGATATTTCGCTTGTGTGCAAAGACAAACGCTGGTTGTTAGTCAATAATTAGATACATTTTTATAACCCACGCAAAATTCATATTTCTTTCACATGCATACACAATCGGGTGTTCATTTCGGACTTTGACCTTTTGAATTAAGAGGGTTAAGATAGAGGGTTGCTCTTTTTAAGAGTGCTCCGAACGGAGCTTCTGCGCAACTCGTTCATGAGCCCAAGCAGGTCGAGTGTTGTAACCATGCTCTGATACCAATTTGTCACATACCCCTATGGAAATCAAATTTTTCGTCGATTTCTCAATGGTCAGACCCTCGAAATGTCTACGGAGGTCTAGCGTAAGCTATCTCTTCCCTCGTCTGTTCCTATAGGATCGCGGGTCACGACCACAGGTCGAACAAATAAAGCGTCCTTTCGCTCATCACGAATCATCGCTACTAGAGCGTCGAGTCCTTTGGCTCTGCAAACCCCGACACAATGAAGCGCCGAACCCCAAAAGGGTTGGCAAGTACAAGTTCCCTGTTTGGGTCTTGACCTCGTGACCACACGCTTAAACCGGCAAAGCCCTTACCAGCATTTCGTGATTCGGGTAATTACGACGCAGGACTTCTTCCTTTCCCATTCAAATCCCCGAAAACCACGAAGTCCCCCGAGTTTCCCTCCAAGGGGAGATCGACAGTTGTAAGCCTCCCCTGATCCGACGGTATGGATCTTTTCGGGGTTTCGGTACTCGGGAGTTCAAAATGCAACGATTCCAAGACTCCTTGTCTTTTAAATCTCCGAATTCCGATATGGAAGTTCATGTAAGAGATCGACGGCTATTAAGAGTGTGGATCCAACGGTCCACGGGATTTCAGGACTTTTCCCAAATCTCTGACTGCTCACCACGCGTCTCCTGTGATGGACGGTCCAGATTTTTTCGGCACTTCTCCTTTCCACTACAGCACGTATCGGGATTTCGGGCATCGGGATTTCGCGAATCGCGGGGGCAAGGTTTTCTAGCCCTCTGGTTTCTCGGATGTCGAAACGTTGAAGCGCCGACCAGTAGCCACGTGTCCCTCCGATGGACGGCGGCGACCTTCAACCAAGATCAACGGTCGTGATCTTTTCAGGATGATCAACAGTCACAATTAAATCCCGCCTTTCTCAAACTTATTCACACCTCACACTATTTCGGGGTTTCGGTGATCGGGATTTCGCGACTCGCGAAGACAAGGGTTCTTTGCCCTTTTGTTTCCTGGGTGTCGAAACACCGAAGCGCTTACCAGTGGCCACGTGTGCTCTATAGATGGACGGTCCAAGTACTTCCATGGACCATGGAGTCTACGGTCCCGATTCCTTCATCTCTTGCAAGGGAAAAAGGGGTCGTGGCATTAATGACTGCGTCTCTTTCTTAAATCTAATGGTCATCACAGACCCTGGGATCCTCCGAAGGGATCAGGTTCGTGCATTGCTTGCAAAGGCGGAGAGGGGTCGAGGAACTATCATCCATGTATCCTCCCTCAAATGGACGGTCCTCATTGTTTCGCGATTTCGCAACTTGCGACCCCCAGTGACGCAAATCCTTTGTCAACTCGAATCCTCGGTATCCGAAATACCGATGGACTCTCGATCTCCGCCACGTGTCCTTCACGGATGGACGGTCTAGATCTATATCGGGATTTTCGCCATGGAGTGTCCCGATCTCTTGTCATCAGGACTCTCGAAATCCCGAACTCTGAATCCCCGGTACCGACTCCTCTCTTGGGACTTTCGCCCTTGTTCACGAGGGCTTAACCCTCATGCATCTCCCAGCAGATCCAACGACTATCGGGTTTTATAGATAAGATCTGACGACTCAGATCAGTCCCACGCCGTGTAACTCCCCCACTGCTCTCTGGACGGGGAAAAACCAACGGTCCAGATACTCCCATAGATCTTGGGGATCTATGGTTCTGATTTCCTCCCTACTCACGAAGATAAAAGAAAAGGGATAAGGCATGTAATGCCCTTGTTTCTTCCTCCAATCTAACGGTCGTGAACGACCGCAGATCTTCCGACGGGATCTCGTTCGTTGATCGATACTTATCCCTACGCTGCTACTTCGGGATTTCAAAAGGATCATTCTTCCTCGTACAGGGTTGTTAAGACTTGCGCATTCGGGTCATTTTTCCAAGTTCTTGGTAAACTTTTCCAAGAGGGGTAACTCTGTGGAGAGTTCTATTCCGGGGCATTCCTGGAGACAGATAAGGGGGGAACAAATTCCCGAGAACGAACTGGAAGTCTAACTTGGTTCAACTTTCGCATAATTAAATTTATCTATCAACATAAGCAATGCATGGTTTTTCTGTTACAAGCATACATCTACCCTTTCTTATCAAAACACTGCACAGACAGTGTTTATACTGTAATCTTTCACAATTTCACAGTTTATGAGCATATATGTCAGCATATGAATTTCAAGGTGTAAGATGTAAGACACTTATCAGCAATAACACCAGAAGTAAGTGCAACTGCTGAGAGGGGTGCTCGTTTCCACCCAACCATAGGCTCAGCGATTCCGATAGGATTTACCACTAGCCACCCCCGAGTTGAGACCATGATGCTGCGAGACTGTGTCTCTATTTGCCAGTGACCGAGAACGAGGGTTACTCTCCCCCTTCTCTGTTATCACTCACTCTGCATATCTCCAGAGTTCTCTTCCTCCCCTCGCCTCTACCCCCAATCGCCCCTCCCTCACGCCTTATCCTCTTGTGAGGTTGCATGTGGCGCGATTTCCCTCGCACTGGTTAGGCCCGACGGCTCTACGGATGGGCGGTTCACCCCCCCCCCATCCCTCATTAATTCTGGAGGAGCCATCTACCTACCATTTTGCGAGACATTTAATTCGGGGCCAGCGAACCGCTCTTGGTTCTCCGGGCCAGTGAATTCCAAATACGGTATTGTTCTCGGTGGAAGTTAATGTCACCATTCTAGGTGCCTTCCACCGCCTTTCTCCAGCCATTGTGGTCTCTTTTTTAGCATATCCCCTCTCAGCAATCCTGCAATATATATATATATATATATATATATATATATATATATATATATATTATTCACATTCATCGACCTTTTCCACAAGGTCTATTCACATCACACATTCACATTTCTGAGTTTGCCACAGTTCTTGGCCAGTCCAGTTATTTTTACAAACTGGGGAAAACAGGGTGTTACAGTTATAGCCTTTCATAAAGTGCAAAAAGGAATTCTACAATTTTTGAACTCTAAAGAGTGTCCTGAATCATGTAACATATGGTTATTTTGTTTTGGTAGTTTATAATAACTTAGAACCTATTAGGAATATATTCAAGGATGAGTTACAGTTGGTGCAGACATCTGGGTAGTCATTTGCATTTAGTGTATGTTCCTTTGGAATCCAACATTTGTCTGCCAAAAGAGCTGGTCCATGCTTCAAGAAAAACACTATTGACACGTGGGTTGAAATTGTTGCATCAGTGTTGTTGCCTAAACCCTTGATTATTATTTGTTTTCTTAATCGGTGAATTAAATCTGCCAACGACCTCAAGTTGTTACCTCATTTGATCATTGCTCAAAGGATTTTCTAGGTCTGTTTTAAACTGCAGAGATAAGGTGTGTTTCTTGCAAACGTTCTGTGGTGCTTTGGATCTATCTTTTCCTTAGAAACAAATCAATTCTGAGGGGCCCCCAATAAACTCATTTAGGTACTTAGCTTTTCCCATATTTACTGTTGTTCTAAGATTTTAATTACCATCCAGACTGCAGAGATTTCATTGCTGGAATAAGTTCATTGTTTATGCAACGTTTGGATAGTTTGTTTCTCTGCAAACTTCATGAGAGCAAGTCAACACATAATGAAACCATACGCCCTCTTTAAATCTGATATATGTCGGATGTCCTCAAGTATTTTATTCTTTTTCAACACGCGACCCTTGTTTTCTAATTGTAGCTAAAGTTGTCACATAAACTATTTAAATCTGTTTTAATTTTAATTGAAAAATGTGTTACTCGAACCTTTGAAAAAACTCTGCAAGAATCTCTGAATTTTGATTGTTAAAATGATGTGCAACATATTTGGCATTGAAAATTGCAGTTGTTGAGCCACATACGTGTCACATTTGATTTTCTGTTACACCCAACTTATTTTTATAAAATTTTCAAACGTTTCTCTGCTAAGTATTATTTTTTACAATATGTTTGTCGGTTATTCTTCTGTCTGGCAGTGTATCAATTAAATCTCCTTGTTATGCATCCACTCTATGATAATAGTGACAGTGAACTTATGCTCTGTCTATGAAAAATGAGATTCTTTGCCAATTTGATAGTAATTTGATTATTGTACTTTAATTATATTGGTACAGATTGTTGAAGTTTCATGATCATGCCAAGTGACTTTAATTATATTCTTACAGATTGTTGAAGTTTCATGATCATGCCAAGTGAAGTAGTAATTAAAGTTATCTGTTGTTAATGATTGAAAACACTTTTAAAAAAAAGTGATGTGTGAAGTTTTGAGGCCACATCCCTTGGTTAATTTGAAATTACTCTAAATAAAGTAACTAAGTATACTTTAGTCATTTTGTGTTTTGTTCTTTTGGTACTTTGTGACTTTGCCTCCTTGACATTGGGTGTTCTTTATGTTCTCTTAATAAGATGTAAAAGATATCAAAGGTGAAACTAATGAAACCCAGATTCAAACTTTGTTGTGTGAATGACTGATTTTATAACTTTATGTTTTGGGTATCTATGTTTCTAGGAAAAAAAAAAAGGCTATCTGATTATTTGATTAATTGTAATTTCCTAAAAAAATATAAATGATACAAATTTGAGACAATCTCTTTCGTAAACACCAACTGCAAGGAATTCAAACTAAACTTTTATTGGAGAGAAGTTGATGGGTAATCCAATATTGCAAATCTCTTGTCCTCCTCTTATATTTTGGATATTAACAAATGTTGAAGAATACACACTATGTAGGAGAGCAATTTTTTATGTAACAGAAACAAAGGCAAATAAATTGCATTTTATTTATATTTCATAAGTGGGTTTCTTATAGCTCAATATGTTGAATCTTTGCGCACTGGCTCGAAGCTTGAAACCTAGTATGAGGTTGTGTGCAATGCATTATGGCTCATGGGTGGAAGCCACTGGATGTTTAAGATAAGAATCAATTGAGGACACAAATGAAAACGTGGGAGGGTTCATAAGGGTGTATGTTCATAAGGGTGTCTTAAACTAATCACGAGGAATGGTGGAAAGGTACATCATCCATGTCAATGATGGATATTTATATGAAAATAATATAATGAACCAGGAGAGCTTTTATCAAGGCTATGGAGGGACTGGGTTGGTAGGTGGTGAGATGGAGAACATGGTTTAGGGCATATGCCAGTGATGGAGGGGATCATGATGAATGGTGTGAAGGTACATCTGTTTCAATGGTGGATATTTATATGTTCCGTGTCAATGGTGGATATTTATATGGCAACAATATAATGAACAAAGAATTTGCACGTCACAGAGGGGATGGTAGGCAAAGATAGAGAGATCCATGAACATGTGTGATTGGAGAGATTCACTAGAGTTTGTAGACATTGAAATTATCTTTTTGGAGATACTAGAAGGAAGTTTGAAAAGACATAACAAGGATATAGAGATTTGTGAATATGTGTGATTGGAGAGATTCTAGTTGATGAATTTCACACATAACTTTGTAGACATTGGAATTATCTTTTTTTAGACATTGGAATTATCTTTTAGGAGATGAAAAAAATTAAAACTCCTTATACCTTTAATAAATAGATAAAACTATAATCAAAGGTGTATTACATATATCATTTAGTATTATTTAATGATTTAAGAATTATGAGACTAATTTACTAGTCTTTTGAACTTTATGATATAAAAGTGTATTACATATATCATTTAGTATTATTTAATGATTTAAGGACTATGAAGCTAATTTACTAGTCTTTTGAACTTTATGATAATGATCATAGAGATACACATAAACAAAGGACATAGGGGAGTTCCCACACCCAAAGTGACACTATATTATGAGGCATCATAAGACAACACAATAGCTAATTACTGATTACTCTATAACTATTTATCATTCTTTTTTGCTTATACTTGTGTCAACTAGATCCAAGAGTTAATAGAGTCAAAGTCATAAATGGATGAATAGTTGTAGAACTATTCATCCAACTCTATCACCATAACTACATGGTGATTGAGTTGACAGAGAAATAACTACATCCAAGTCAATCACCCCAACTACATGGTAATTGAGTTGACAGGAAAATAAAACTACACCCCAACTACATGGTAATTGAGTTGACAGGGAAATAACTAGATGGGGAAATAATGTTGAAAGTTGAATTGAGATGTGATTTCAAACCCCAACTACGTGGTAATTGAGTTGACAGGGAAATAACTAGATGAGGAAATAATAGTGTTGAGAGTTGAGTTGACAGGGAAATAACTATAACTAGATGGGGAAACATGTTGAAAGTTGAATTGAGATGTGATTGCATTCTTGAAGGCAGCAAGCAAAGCTAGATCGGAAGAACATTAATTAGAAGTTGAGATGACAACCAAAGCCATGACAATGGCAGAGCCTCTTTTCCCATTGTCGTGTAGTCAATCAGTAAACTAATCAAAGAATTGGCATCTCTCATCTCGATCCAAACATGATAGGACGGCTGCCCTCTCAGTCTTTCATTAAATGAAAAGCAAAGCAGACGTCAGGCTAGGAGAATAAAGGCAGGGCAGTGGCTGCCTTAGATCACGTACACAACTACAAAGCCAAAACCAGCTTTACCTTTTCTTAGATTCACGACTATAGGCTACAGCCTCTGCATAGAAATATACATCACATCAATCAACCAGCATTGAATACTAAATTAAGTAGTTTGTTTGGCTAAACGTTTTATGTTTTTATTTTTTTGGAATTTGGCAATGTAAATTTGGATAAAATTATTTTTTTTTGTTATTTAAATTGTATATTTGAATGTGGTAGGTTAAAGATTTTAAGAAATGAAGATTTTTTGGGGATATTTATTTGAAATCCGTGAGAAATTGTTGGATTGGTAGATTTAAGTGATTATTTCTGTAAAATCAGAGTGCAATGAGAGTTTTTCAGCGTGCTGAATCCGTTTCTACATTCAGAAATAGATTCTGAACAACAAAAAGTAGCGATTCATGTAATTTTTTATGGTCAAATTCCAGTGAACAAAAACATTTAGTAAAACAGCTAGCCAATGCCTATCTGAATACTTAAATGGATTCAACTTGCTGAAAAACCTCTGAAACACTTTAATTACACAAACTTAACCACTCAAATCTGCAAATCCAACAATGTACATGTCTTCGATCAAGATCAGATTACTACCCAAACAAATCCATTTACTGAACCCCAAAAAAATATAAATTAGCTTATAGCGTGGCTCTCTGGAGTGCACACTTTTAACGGTCCAGTCCTCCTTTCATTTCACGCCGGATGCAATTCAATGATTCCACTCACCTCACTACCCTGACAGAGCCAGGCAGGCGGCGTGATGGCGCTGTCTGGCCCATTCCTCAACCCCAAAACGCTATCTCATTCCCGCTAATATCTCACACTTGACACGAGCCGAACCACATCACTCGCCCGCTGAGTCATATCCATCGGCGGCGCCCGCTCGCCTCGAATGATATCAAAGTGGAGAATGGGATGCTCTCACGAGTCGATCCTTCACGCCCTCTTCATTCATCGCGCGCGTGGGCACTGGAGAATTCGAAATATGGCGGATCTCCACTCTCATTTTCCATTCCCATCACACCTGCCTCGAGTACTCCCATTTCCGTGAGGTGGACGCAACAGTCGAGGAGGTTGGCGGGCTGTTGTGTACTCCCACGTCTCATCGTTCCCTAAGTTGCCACCATCCACCGTTACAATCGCAGCTCTGAAGTCTAAATCAACAGCTTTTTGTACGGGACAAAAGCTCATGAATTGAACCTTTTTGCCTATATATCAGCACCTGCTCTGCCCTACCCTGCCTGCACTGCAATCCGTTCAATCGTTTACAATTTCAATATCCAGTCCAAAATGTTTTCACGTTTCGAGTTTTTGCTTGCAATGGCGATCCCCTTGCTTCTTCTTCTTCTGTCAGGTTTGGGGAATGGGGATGACTACATGCAGGAGCAAGCGCTGGATAGCAGAGAGCAAGAAGCGGTCTACAAGGTTCTGGAAGCTATCAATTCCGATATCGATTGGAGAGGCCTGTTTCCTGATAATCTCTGCACTGGCGGACCACATGGCGTCGTCTGCGATTTCGATGCCCGTGACAATAAGTGGCACATTGTGGAATTGAACCTGGGCTGGGTATTCGACACCGCAAACAATCCTCCCTGTGGAAGAAATGCATCATTTAGCCCTTACATAGATTCGATCCCGCGTCTGCGTAAGCTTTTTTTCTACAGATGCTTTATGCACATGACCTTGACTATTCCTGCCTACATCTGGCCGGCTCTCGGTGGAGGAGGAGTCGAAGAGCTTATTTTCCAGGACAATCCCGCACTGCAAGGTTTTCTGCCGCCGGAATTAGGGATGCTTACCGGCCTCCGGCGATTTATTTTATCTGGAACGAGCATGGGGGGCACCGTGCCTGCTGAGATCGGGAACTTGAAGAACCTACGCCAGCTGGTTCTGAGTGCGAATTCCTTTAGCGGTAGGATTCCCGAGAGCATCGGGGGTCTTAAGGAACTGGTCATATTGGATTTGAATCACAACGAGTTCGAGGGTTCAGTGCCGTCAGAATTCGGCGAGCTTGTCAAGATAGCCAAGTTCGACGTCAGCTACAATCACTTGGATGGTGCTCTTCCCGCTAGCATGGTGCATTTGCAGGCCGTGGAATTGATAGATATGAGTTTTAATAACTTATCTGGCGGCATTCCGCTGTATTTGGCCGAGTTGTCTAAGTTGCGATATCTGCATCTTAGCGGAAATCCGGTGCTAGGGGGATTCATACCGGATATCTGGAGTACAGTTGCAAAATTAAGAAGCCTGGGATTGTCATCCGCAGGGCTTGTTGGCCGGATTCCAAGCTCTATCGGCTCACTGAAGGATCTCAACTATTTGGCCCTGGATAACAATAAGTTGGTGGGCACCATTCCCACTGAGTTTGGCAGCATGCTGCAGATTTATGAGATGAATTTGAGTGCCAATGAACTTACAGGATCGGTGCCTTTCTCTACTAGTTTTATAAAGAAAATGGGCAGAAAACTTCGGTTAGAAGGTAATTCTGGGCTCTGTTATGATTTAAAAGCAGCAATCGGATTTGCTACAGGAGCAAAGCATCTAAATTCCTGTTTCGATCCGTCTCTTCAAGAATCTGTTGTGCAGGAGAACAAGCTAAAGTTGCCAGTTTCAGGATCAATGAAGAACTTCCAACTGGACAGAATGAAATACAAACTGTTTGTAGGGATATGTTTCCTGCTGCTCTAATTTGTGCGACCTTTTTGTGAGAAAACGAATGGATCTGAGCAGACTTCATTGTACAGTTTACGCCATTTACTGAGCAGATATTGAAAATATCAAATATACGTTTGGTAATTTTGAGGAGAACGAATTTTGGTAGCCACTGTAACGCAGATGCTTGTTTCCCGGCAGAGCTCATGCCTTTGGAGTTACTGTATTAAAAAATTGTATATACAAACATAAACATAAATATATATATCAGTTTGTTTAGATAGCCTGCAATTGTTTTTCAATGTGATGGAGCAAGATCGATGCTGTATGTATAGACGTAGTTTTTTTCATTTTGGTTTCTTGGAAGGTTCCGATTAGAGTTTTTCAATATTTCTTAAGAACTCAGACGCAAAAAAGCCACGCCGCCATCAGAGTGGTGCATAGATCTGGAGCATTCCACTTTGTATGGCGTATATTTTGCAATCAACGCTGTACTGAGAGGTGCTTAGACTGAATTTACGGCAGTACCGGACACTTGAAAGATGTGTATAAGCATGTTTATTGATGGCCTAAAAGTTATAAAAGTACGTTTTTCATGATAAGACCATGGAACTCCAACTTTATATTATTTTTTGTTTGTGTTGGGACTCCAACTTTCCTTCACAATAATGTATAATAAAACGTGATTGTTGTGAGATTTGTGCCACACCACATTGTTTTGCCATCGTCTATGTTTTGATCATATTGTGCTGGTAACATAGGATCAATGACAATTGATGGTTATGGTTACACATCACCAATCCAAACTAGTGCTTAGGGTATTGTTTTGAACATGATAATTGCAATTAACTTTTGTTTTATATACATAGCCACTTTACATACGTAACTAATGAAACTTGACATAGGTAACTAATGAAGTTGATTGGTTATGAATAAAACTAATTTATATAAGTTTGGTGGATTAGTTTTAGTGGTTGAGTATTGTGAATTACAAGTAAGAAGTCACAGATTGAGATAAAAAAAGACACTAAACTCGTTATGAGTGTTGAGCTTCCACTCATATAATTGAGTTATGAGTGTTGAGCTTCTACTCATATAATTGAGTTGTTCATACATGTTTGATATGTGCTTCGTCATCATGTGCACCATGTGCACTTTATTTGGTTTGCACTTTCATGTCTTATGGTGGTCGTACTTTACTTCCAATTGCACTTGTGCTTGAGATTTGTGTTGTTTGAATCAATAAATTTTTTTTAATGTGCACTTGTGATTAAGAACACTTAACACATGCCTTGCTTACTTTGTTCATCGTGCATCTTGCTAAATTGTGTGTGCATACTTAAACAATTCTTGGAATGAACTTATGCAAGAAGGAAAGGAAAGGGATTCCCACTAGTTAAAAGAATGAACTTACACAAGAAGGAAAGGGAAGGGATTCCCACTAGTTAAGAGAATGAACTTAGGCAAGAAGGGAAGGGAAGGGATTACACTAGTTAAAAGAAGTAAAGGGTTGGACCTTAAAAAATATATTTGTCTTTAGCCTAAGCCCTGGTAGTGAAAAGTTTGTGGAGATTACTTTTTCTTACAGGGTTGTAAACAAATGTTATAAAGGGAAAGTATTTTGGAGGTCAGTTTGTTGAGTACTAGGTCAAGTTGGGATCAAAATACTTTAAGGGTGTATCAATAGTATGGAAAACCCTAGTTAAAGTCTTCCTTATTATTGGTACTTGGGTAACCTAGCAAATTGGTTGAGGGGACAAGGTTATATTACTATTACATATGGTGTTGAAGTCTGACAAGGTGTTTCGACATTATAGAAAAAATCCACCTTATCATCAAACATTACTCACTAATTTTCAAAATTTCGTTATATTTTTTTTTGGTGCCTCGATGCTCGTCGAACTTACGACGCAGTTTCTTATTTGTCAGACATCGGAATCCGATTCGACGGTTTTCAAAGCTGTTGATTCTGCAACGTTCACATCACCATCGCCTCGTGGCCTGCCACAATGGCACTACCATATTAGCAAAGTTTTCATCTCATGGGTGCATTGGCACCTAATTGGGCCTTAATTATGCCAACTATGGGGTTGAAAATGTTTGTCACGAGCTTATTATCCCTGCATTGTCTCGATCGAAATGTCAATTATGGTAGGTAGGGGGGCTAAAAATGACTAGTGTGGGCTTATTATCCCTGTTGTGTCTCGAGACATCAATTAAACGTGAATGGACAAGAGATATGATTGGAAAGTATAATGATTAATGGATGAACATAGTGCAAATTAAAAGATTGCATGATCTAGGCAGGTTGGACAATACTTGACCCAGATCGGTTGTGTCGCCAAATAAGCTATGAGCAAATTTCAAGTCAAATTTTAGTTAATGTGACCAGTGAAGTCACGTGATCGTTGGTCCTGACTGGTATTGCCATGTCCTAGAGTTACCCCTTTGTATAACGAAGGGACACTAGTCCATGGCATTATAAGTAACCTGTTGAGTAGTTAATTTTGTATAATCCGAGTGCCCCATGGGTTTTTCATAACGTTGAATCCATTTATGCATTTAGAAACGCAAGTTAAACAACATAAAATTGTGATTTTGCCCAGATTTAGATCACCGGATTCATGTGAAAAATGTGAATTAAACGTAGAATGTTTAGACTATGCCACCATGGGAGAAAACTTGGGAATGATTCAGGTGGTCGGCCTAGAGGTCACGATACTACATCTATATGTGTATGGTGCCACCAGTCAAGAAGAAGTGCACTGCATCAACGTCGATATTCCAAGAGGCCCCAAGACATAGAAAGGGGGAGTCTTCAACATTTGTGGGAGGACCAAAGGAAATGAAGCACATCTTGATGGGAGGAATTGATGATTCCAACACTTTCAAGGGAATGAAAAAGTACAAGGAGACGAGAGAAAAAGTAGTGAGCTAGAAGGAATATGTCTGGATTGTTTGGGTAAAATGGGCGTTGAAGGTGTTTGACCCAGGTATAGGATATTGTTGCAGTTGCTTAGAAACAAGACCATACCTAATAGTAAACATATACCTTGTTTGTATTAATCATGTCCATCCCCACCACAATCCTTTGCCTCAAACTCATCCCCAACACTTCCCTGCTCTCTTCTCACCTAGTGGTGCACCCTCCATATCCATATTGCATTATGTATATTCCATTAAGACTCTTCGGTGCAATACCAATTTTGGAACCCATTCACGCTGTAAACTATAATGGCCCTTGCTAATGAGACATTATTCCCCTTGTCGTTTTCTCCATATGTGAATTTGGGAATTGATTCTTTGTTCAAATGTTTGGGCTACAGTAGTTTAGTTTGTTGTCAAAACCCCCAATTTATGGTGTTGGTTACTCGTAGTGGTTCTATGAATATTATGGGGAATTTATACATTGCTCATAATACACAGAAATATCTCTTTCTCCATGAGAAAGCATATAACAGAAAACATAAAGGAACCACTGAAATGCAATTTATATATTGATATAGAACAACAGAGGTTTTATTTGATATTTAAGAAAACGTAATACAATTAAGATCTCAACAACTAGTACAACACTGAGCAATGATGAACCTAGTATGAGTTGTTGTAGGTTGCCTCTGGAAATGTGGGACTATTGTGTTGGAAATCAATAGATCGAATGCAGCGGTATCTTTGTTGAAGATACAGATCTATGGACAAGTAAATCGACCCAACAAATAAATATACAACAGTTTGAGTATGGAGAAACAATCTTGTAGGTGATGGCAGCTTGTATGCAACCTCTTTACCACTAAAACTCACCCCCAATCAGCATTGAATGCAGCCACTAAGAAGAGGCGTCCTTCCCACAGAGTTTTTGACCCAGCTCTAGAGGAAATCGATTCAATACTCATGCACAATCTACCAATGCCTCACTCGGCGAGAGAACAAGGGGGGAATCAACCCACAATGTGGATAATGTTGCCCAAAAATAAAGAAACTTGGCCTTCATAATAAAATCGCCCCTCCAAACACAATGAATGTGCCCAAATCACAGAAATGAGTGTATTGGGGAACCCATGAATTATCTCCAAGGAAAACTCGGCCTCCTTCAATTAGTCGACCCTCTTTGCAACCAAACTTAGCCACCACCTCTGAAAACTCAACCAAACGAAAAGAAAACATCGCCACCAAAATATATTTCAACTATCAATGGAGCACAATGTAGAAATATGAATGATCTCTTCTTAAAAAATGACCAACTAGGGTGGATGGTCTCATCACCGAAGCCAATCCCTGAAAATTCTTCCTAGGGTTTTCGTCCCAAGAATTTCAAAGCCACAATGAGCTCTCTCATTAAGAAATTAGAAAAATGTCAATGCAAAAATGAAAGAGGGCGCCCTATTTTTCCCCCTTTATTCATTAGTTGACTATTTTGCCACATTTTTACCTTTTAATCAGTTTAAGTGACTTTTCATATTCTCAATAGTCACTTGGGTGCCTTTTCCACTTTACTCAATGTCACATTTATATTTAATTAATTTCCTCTCCGGTGACATTAATAATTAATTCCCTTTTAATTCCATGACTATGGCCCACGAGAATTACTTAGGTAATTTCGTCAACTAGTTTAGATGACTCATTTGGAAGAGGACATTACAGTGCTCCCTTCACGAGATTGTTTGTCCTCAAGCAACTGCAAATTTGGATGCTACAAGATATTATGACTCTCCCACGTGGCATCCTTTGTAGGTAAGTCCCTTCATCTGATGACGTATTCTCGAATCATCTTGTTATGCATTTAACTCTCTCACCCCTTCAATACCTCCTCATGAACCAGTACTAATTGTCCCTCCTCATCCAATGGAGGTAGCTATGTCGAAGTGGTGACCTATTTCCCTAATCCCTTTTTGAAACATGAGACATGAAACACATTATGGATTTTCCCTCCCTCTGGCAATTCTAGTTCATAAGCCACTTCACCAATTTTTCGAACCACCCTGTAAGGCCCATAGAGACGTGGCTTAAGATTTTGCGCTCCTCTCTTCTTTAGTGAAGACTATATGAGTGGTTGTATCCTCAAGAAAACCAAGTCTCCCACCTCAAAATCACGCTCGAACCTGTGCCTATCTGCATATAGATTATGTTGATTTTGGGTTGTCTGTAGGTTGTCCTTGAGAGTTATGAGTATGCCCTAGCTCTCTTGGATCCAATCCTTGGCTTTGGGAGCCCTGTTATCCCCAAATTCCAAGTCAATAAAGGAAGGATCATCATACCCATACAATTCTCAGAATGGTGTCATGCCAACAAACATGTGATGAGTGGTGTTGTAACAGTGCTCACCCAGGTGCAACCAGTTCATCCATGCTTTATGTTGCCCTGACACATAGTTACGTAAATATACCTCAAGCCATTTGTTCACAATTCCTATTTGGTCGTCAATCTGAGGGTAGTAACTAGTGATGGGGGTCAACTTTGTGCCAGCCAACCTGAACATCTCCTACCAAAAAGTGTTGAGGAACATGTTGTTCTTGTCACTGAGAATATATTTTGGCATCCCATGAAGTCTGAATATCTCTCTGAAAAATAACTCCACTACCTATGATGCCTTATACTTTGAGGATATGGAAAATAAGTGTGCAAATTTGGTCAACCGATCGACCATTATATAGATACAAATTTTCCCTGGACCTTTGGCAACCCTGTGATAAAGTCCATGGATATACTCTCCCATTTTTGCTCTAGAATGGGCAACGACTGTAATAATCCTGCAGGATGGGTCTGCTCAGACTTATTCTGTTGACAATTCACACGCTCTCTTATGTGTTTCAGCACATCATCTTTGAGGCCCTTCTAAGTGAACCTCTCCCTGATTTTCCTATAGGTTTTGAAATACCCTAGGTGTCCTATAAATGGTGTATTGTGCATAGTCTCCATGATATTTTCCTTTAGTGTGGACTTTGGAACTAGATATACACGGTCATTGTAGTAGATGATGTCATCAACCACCTTATACATGCAATCCTATGTATTGTGATCCATCACCTCACAAACAAATTTGTTCTTGGAATATTCCACCAATATATGGGATTTTCAATCAGCTGAAATATTTGTAAGCGAACACATCTCTGGCCTCCTAGAAAGAGCATCAGCTACTACATTTTTCTTCCCTTTGACATACTCGATGTCAAATTCATAGGCATGTAATTCGCTAACTCATTTATGTTTTCTTTCATTCAAGTCCCTTTGCCCCAAGAAGTGTCTCAAGTTGTTGTGGTCTGTTTTAACCACAAATTTCCCACCTACCAAATATTGTCAAAATTTCGCCAAGGAATGCATGATGGTGAGAATTTCTTTGTCATAGATGGAATAGAGTTTCTCTCTCTCTAATAGATTCCTACTCTCATATGCAATCATATGTCTCTGCTACGTCAAAACTGCTCCTATCCCTTCACATGATGCATCGCACTCAAGCACAAAGGGCTGAGTGAAGTCAAGAAGTGCTAAAATTGGGTAGGTGCTCATCACTTCCTTCATGTGGTCAAATTCCCTCTGAGCCTCTTTGGTCCATCTATATGATCTTTTCTTTGTGAGGTCTATGAGAAGTGCTTCCAACTGTGAAAACCCTTTCACAAACCATATGTAATAACTACAAATCTCAAAGAAGCCACGCAAGTGTGTGATATTTTTGAGTGGTGGTCAATTCAATATAGCATGTATCTTCTCCCTGTGTACTGACCACACATCCCAAGTATATAACCTTTGTCATGCCAAATTCACACTTGTACTCTTTGGCATACAGTGACTACTCCTCCATGATGCTCAAAATATCCTCTAAGTGCCCCAAGTGTTCCTCCAAGGTTCTGCTATATATCACAAGATCATCAAAAAACACCAATAAAATATTTCGCATCTGCTTTTTGAATAAGTGATTCATGCAATACTTAAATGTAGCATATGCATTGGTCAACCCAAATAGCATAACAAAGAACTCACAGTGCCCATAATGGAACCTGAAAGTGGTTTTGTGAATATCTTCTTCTCTGATCCTAATTTGATGGTAACTAGATCAAAAATCAATCTTTGAAAAGTATATTGCTCCATGCAGCTCATCTAGAATCTCGTCGATCTTCGGTATAGGGTACCTTTTTTTAATTGTTTTTTTATTCAAGGCCCTATAGTCTATACACATTCTCATTTTTCTATCCTTCTTCTTAACCAAAACCACTCAAGAAGTGAAAGGACTGGAATTGGAATTGATATGCCCCATCTCAAGCAACTCCTTGATTGTTTTTCTATTTCATCTTTGAATTTCTTGGGGTGCCTGTAAGGGGTGGTTATGACTGGTTTGGCTCCCTCCTCCAACTCTAAAGTGTGAAAATCCTCTGTCTAGTGGTCTCCCTAGAGGTATATGTCCAAAAACCTTGTCATGTATGCTTAACTAGGATTGAATATCTACATGATGATGTTGTCATCCATGTGCATCTACCTGTTATGTAATAAAACACTCAGTTTCATATGTTATATCTCCTCGTCTGAAAATGGACTCCATCCTTTTATTTGACACAACCATAGGGGTGTTATTCGACATGCCTCTCAGAACAACCTGTTTACCTCCTGGTGTGAGGAATTTCATTGTCATCACTTTATAATTTGACGTAATGTCCCCCAACGTTTGGAGCCACTAGACTCCCAAAACTATATTGGAGTCTGCCAAATCGACAACATAAAAGTCATCGGTCAAGGTGTAGTTTCCCAATGTTACGGCCAACTTGGAAATCTTTTTCATGTGTGACACATTATACCCATCATCCACTACTACATTGAACCCTTCAAAGTCCTCAGTAGTCATCTGTCTCCTGGCTACCCAAGCTGCATCAATGAAATTGTGGGTTTCCACACCATCGATCAGAGAGGTAATCCCCTATCCTTGTATCACTCCTCTGACTCTAAAGGTGTGGAATCTAGGTGTGCATGATAAAGTGGTGATAACCACCTCCTTTGCCTCCTCATGAGGCTTCTCCTTAGTAGAGTCCCCCTACTCATTGTCATGCTCTGATGCAACCTCTTCATCCTCATCACTATCTGAATGCACCTCTATGCAGTGAACCTTTCCTTTGTGCATGCACCTGTGTCTTGGTTCCCAAGGCTCTTTGTAGCTAAAACAAAGTTTCTTTTTTTTTCAAATCATTTTAATTCACCTCAGCTAACCTCTCCTTACATGTCCCTTCTTTCACTAGAGGTTTCTTATCTATCCCTTTCTATGGAATGAATGGTTTGGATAAGGTCTTTGTCTTTGGGAATGCACCCTCCATATCATGTGTCCTAACGATAGCATCATGTAATGTATATGGTTTGAAATACTTCACCCGACCACAAAGTGGTTCAGATAGACCCTCAATAAATAACATCATCAATATCGAATCAGATATCTCTGTCACGATGACTGCAAGCCTCTGAAGCTCTGTGATATAGGCATATGGTGTTCCCTCCTGCTTGATCTATGCCAACTCCCGAAAATGTAGCTCGGGGTCACTCGTATCAAACCTCTCCATTAACTTCTTAGTGAATTCAAAATAGGAGGCGATAATATAATGCCCCAGAGTGACCAATCCATGGTACCACCACTCATGGGTTTCTCCATCAAGGTGCATAGTAGCGAATTTGATCACTTCAGCCTCTGTCATAGGATTGAGTTGGAAGTGTGTATCTAGATTTTGTACCCATGCTTTGCTTGTGCTCTTGATAGACCCATTGAAGGACAGAATGGAAATCTTTCCCGTATTTCATGCTAGATCCTTGTTTCATTGCCCCTTGTTCTGATCCCTTGGTCTATTCCTGTATTTGATTGTGCAGAAGTCCTGTAGCGACATGGATGCCTAAATCTCATCACATAGAGCTTGATATTCTCTCAAATAATCTTGAAAACTTTCACCTGGAACTTGTTGCCCTTGATTCTATGTTTGTTGATTTTCCAAGAACTGAGGCATAAGGGGTCTGGGGATTCTCCTGGTATTGGTCCTAGCATCCACTTGAACGTGAATCCTAGTGTGTTCAGGTGAGGGAATCTCAGGATGGTTGCCCTCACCATTGTTCTCATTGTTCAAATTGGAACCCCCTACATAGTTGTTACTCCCATGGTTCTAGTTTGTCTGGTTAATGGCAATTAATTGTGTCAATAGTTGTGCTAGTTGGTGCTTCACAACATATAAGCCTTCTTGGATTTGTATAGTTCTTTCCTCCTTATTATCCCCCGTGATTTCTTCTTGTTCCGCCTCAAGTTGGTTCTCCCTTATTTTTCCTTCTTCATTAAATATGTCTTATGCCTTCTACTTATGTAGGTGATATACCTATCGTTCCCTCGCCTCATGAACAACAAACCCTCTCAAGTTGGAAGGATACACTACTCGGATACCACTGTAATGTCTCGTACTAATGAGACATTATTCCCCTTGTTGTTTTCTCCATATGTGAATTTGGGAATTGATTCTTCGTTCAAATGTTTGGGCTATAGAAGTTTAGTTTGTTATCAAAACCCCCAATTTATAGTGTTGGTAACTCATAGTGGTTCTATGAATATTATGGGGAATAAATATCTCTTTCTCCACAATAAAACGTATAACAACAAACATAAAGGAACCACTAAAATACAATTTATATAATGATATAGAATAGCAGAGATTTTATTTGATATTTAATACAACAGAATACAATTAAGATCTCAACAACTTGTACAACACTGAGCAATGATGAACCTGGTACGAGTTGTTATAGGTTGCCTCTAGAAATGTGGGACTATTGTGTTGGAAATGGATAGATCGAATGCAACAATCTCTTTGTTGAAGATACAGATCTCTAGACAAGTAAATCGACCCAACAAATAAATATACAACAGTTTGAGTATGGAGAAACAATCCTATAGGTGATGGCATCTTGTACGCATCCTCTTTACCACTGAAAATTGCCCCCAATTAGCATTGAATGTAGCCACTAATGAGAGGTGTCCTTCCCACAGTTTTTTTGACCCATATTTAGTGGAAATCGACCCAATACTCATGCACAATATCTCAATGCCTCACTCAGCCAGAGAACAATGGGGGAATCAACCCACAATGAGGATAACGTTGCCCAGAAATAAAGAAATCTGGCCTTCACAGTAAAATCGTCCCTCCAAATGCAATGAATGTGCCCAACTCACATAAATGAGTGTATTAGGGAACCGATGAATTCTCTCTAAGGAAAACTCAGCCTCCTTCAATTAGTCGACCCTCTTTGAAACCAAACTTAGCCGCCACCTCTGAAAACTCATCCAAACTGAAAGAAAACATTGCCACCAAATGATATCCCAGCTATCAATGGAGCACAAGGAAGAAATATGAATGATCTCTTCTTTAAAATGACCAACTAGGGTGGATGGTCTCACCACCAAAGCCAATCCCTGAAAATTCCTCCTAGGGTTTCCGTCCTAAGAATTCCAAAGCCACAATGAGTTCTCTCAAAGAGAAATTAGAAAAATGTCAATTTAAGAATGTGAAAGGGTGCCCTCTTTTTCCTCTTTTATTCATTAGTTGACTCTTTTGCCACTTTTTTACCTTTTAATCGGCTTAAGTGAATTTTCATATTCTCAATAGTCACTTAGGCACCTTTTTCCACTTTACTCAATGTCACATTTATATTTAATTAATTCCTGCTCCAGTGACATTAATAATTAATTCCATTTTAATTCCCTAACTATGGCCCATGGGAATTACTTAGGTCATTTCGTCAATTAGTCTAGAAGACTCATTTGGGAGGGGACATTACATAAGCTGCTTCAATACCACCCCACAATGTGAAGTTGGTGATTGGATAAAACGCCCTTTTGAGTATCGGTTGCAACAGACTACTGGCTATAGGAAGGCGGAGTATGCCTCAAGTATTAAACATCGTCTCAAAGCTATAACAACTGGATTGAAGACCTGTGAATACATATAAAGTTAGTTATGATCCACTTATGTACGTGACCTATGGATCAAGATGGTCCCCATGTGGAACATAATATATAATGGTGTAACCATTGGCTCAAGGACATGTGAATACATGTTAAGTTAGTTATGATCCACTTATATAAGCGACTTATGGGTCAAGGTGATCCCCATGGAGAACATAATATATAAGGTTGTAAGTAGAGAGATATCAAAGGAGAGGCATGTTAGAGATTCCTCAAGAGGAATCTTCAGAGAAGATAAAGTTGTAGAATTTTTGTTACAATTTGTCCAATTTTGTAATGGAGATTGTATCTGTTATGTCTGTCATGTAAAGATCATTTTGTATTTATGAGGAATTAATGGAAGATCAGTAATGATTTTTACTCATACTTTTCTTATATGTGATGCTTGTTATGATGTTTAGCATTTATCTGCAATCTTTAAGTGATATTCAATGCATCTTTATAATAATGTTTTAATCTAGCTACAAAAAATTATATTTAAATTTGTTTTTACAAGACAAAAATTGGTGTATTAATATTTATAGTGGAAATGAAATACACATTGACGAGATCCCTTCTAATTTCAACGTTAGCAACCATTGCTTTTATAAATTGTCTGTATCAGATAAGACTATAGTCTATCCTTTTGACTTTGACTCTTACAATCATTCTTATACAGGTCACTCTTTAAAGAAATAGTTCCAAAAAATCATATTGATGCTAAGACAAAACCATGAGACAAAGTCTCTCTAACTTTACATAAACAAAAATTAAAACAAGGCCAAAAATCTATTCATAAAAAAAGATGTAAGAGTATCAAATCTGTAGGAGTATGGTCCTTAATCTCATGCACAAGCAAAAAAATCTCCAAAATGAGTGCTTCTTTTGATAACTGATCAACTTTATGGTTGAATTTTCAATAGACATGAGCAAAGGACACCTTTACAAAAATTTATTTCTTTTACATAATCATATTGAAAATATGCCCCATCTCCAAGTTATAAATGTTACTTTTACCATTTTCCCAGTCCATCAGAAGTTTGTGTTGGAGTTACTTCACACACACCTAGGATTTCTTTTTCCTAAGGTTTTTCCTTGTTTATTAGTTATACTTAGTCATTATTCAGTCTCCTATAATTTAGGGGAGAATATTCCACCTGAAGAATATTCTCTTTCAGTTGACCCTTCAGTTTGACTAGTTGAATTGAGTTTAGATGTTGCATTGGTTTTGTCACCATGCAACATTGGGATAATCACCATGCTAATTCGACCTTGCCTTGGTATCATCACCAGAGTGGAGCATTAGACTTGATTCCCTGAGTTAACTCCTCACTACTCTTTGTTCAGTCAGTTAACTGAAGACTAGTTGACTAGTTAACTCAACTAGGTGGAAATCCACTCCATAACTGTCTGGGAGACTATACTAGGTGGCAGTTCACTCCCGTAACTTTTGGTGTGTTTCCAGATCACTCTATACCACCACTATGGCATACTGTTTATCCTCAAGTCGAACTCATTGAGTTATACAAAGTATATCATGTGTAAATTATTCATTATTCACAACGGTTAATGAGAATTCTTTCATTCTTTCTCTCCTTCTTTTTCTTTCTCCTATTCTCTCCGCAAATGTGTGTATCATTGTTTAGCTAGATCTATTATGTATAGGTTCAACAATTTACATGGTATCAGAGCCGACGGATTGCTAAGAAAAATCTACACCCAAAAAATTTGCAGGTACAAAAGATTGAAGACAACGGAAAGATGGATTTCCAAAAAGAATTCATTCTTACACCTTACAACTATTTTTCATGGAAGGAGAAAATAGCCATGCATCTCTGAACCAGAGGATTGTACAGGTTAACCTTGAATACAGATACAGAACCAACATCAGCCATAGAAAAATCCAAGTATTTAAATCGCATGGATGAGGCACTAGGAACAATTTGCAATCTTATTTCTCTCGATCTCCTTTTTCACATATCTTCCTGTAAAAATCTCAATGAAGCCTGGACCACCTTGGAAGGGATCTTTGGAAAACATGATGAGATGAGGGGACACATTCTGGAGGTGTAATTGCTCACATTGGATCCAAAAAGCTTCGAAAATATCCAAGATTTCTTTACAAAATTCAAGGATTTACTATCGCAACGCAAAGATTGCGAGGTTGATAAATCAAAGGAGGAGAAACAAATGGTTCTCATCATTCTCTCCAAGCTTGGTCATAAATTATCTATATTCATATCCACATTCCATACTATCAAATTTGCCTCTGGAGCCACCTGGAAGATGCCTTATCTTGAGGACTTTATCGAATCCTTGACACAAGAGAAAACCAAGCTCATCAACATGGACAAAATCAAAGGCCCAAGGGCGCATGCACTCACTGTGCATGATGACAGCCACAAATATCATAAATTTAAAGAAAAAGATAAACGGAAAGATCATGCACATCCAAAAAAGGAAGGGTACACAAAACCCTTCACCAATGCCTCCAAATCCAAAGGAGAAAAGGGAAGAAAATGAGATAAATTCACATACCTTCACAAAGGATTCCATTCGGGATCCACATGCATGAAAAAACAAATAGATTTGATGTCTCAAATACTTCAACAAAACAACCTTGAAGATCGCATCCCCGAGGGTGCCAAGAAGAAAAAGCCAAAAGATCTGAATTCCAAGAAAGACAATTCTAGCCATGCATTGTTTGCCATCAATTCTTCTCTTGATGCTTGGATCGTTGATTTGAGAGCATCACATCATATGGATGCCTCAAAAGAAATATCTTCTTCTTTGGATGCATGCAAAGTTCATCCTATTCTGATGGGGGACAACTGTAGCAACCTTTCTATTGTCATACTTCGCGAAAATATAACACTCACTCTCGGATTATAAAATAACATGCATTTACGCAATGAAACACATTTAGAGCTCAGAGTAAGTCTAAAAGTTACTGCTATCATAATTTTAAACATGGAATTATCATTAATTCATATGCACAACAGAATACATGATAATTATAAATACACAAACATGTAGAAAACATAAATTAAAGCATCATCTGGTACTTATCTTGGAAACAATAGTAGTTCCACCAACCAGGTGCAGGCCTTCCATGAACCTCCCAACCTTAGACCACACTACTCATAAGCTCAACAGTGGGTCACCCCCGAGCTAGGACTAAGCTCCATCCCAAGGCAAGGAATTCTAGGCTAGGTTGAGGTTACAGGGAAAACACCCAGTCACAAGGAAGGAATTCTTTCCCAGGAACCACTCATTCTCACTACCCACAGACTCTCCTTCCCCACATGCCTGCTCCACCCCAGGAGTATACACCTTCTCTATCACCTAGACAGTCCTTTGGCTGCTAACCTCCCTTTCCTTGGGTTTCAGCAACAAGCCGAACCGAAAGTCTCCGATCTCTGTGGCAGCTATAGGGTTCCTTCCAGGAGTTCTCTCCTTCCTCTGCGCACTCTCTCACCTATAAAGAATCGCTCACAGGCCAACAACTTGTTCTTCCAACCTCAATCACCTCTCTCACCTGGAGAGAGTGTTGTACAACTGGCCAACAAGCCCCATGCAGTCCATCACTGCGTGGCCACAACAATCAACAGGGAAAACAAACACGGGCTTTCCAACAGGTTCAACAATGGCAGATGGTCTCACGGATATGGCTTCAGACAAGACTTCCACTCATAGGCTCGATGCTTAGACAGAGGATGCTTTGGCTTTTCATAAATTAACACCAGTTATTCTGAATCAACACACATACTTTTCATGTTCAGAGGGCATACGGGGTATTCTTGTAGAGGTCAGACCAGTCATACTGTTCAGAAGATCAAATCGAATGGAGGAGAACCCCCATCACATCTCATCTCAGCCCTTTATTTGCATGGGCCAGGGTTGACATTTGTCACCCATGCAACTACATGTGTTTCTTCAGCATGTGTTCCTTCCCTTTGGAAGTTGCTTGTCCTTCCAAAATAACTTAGGATAAGACATATTATTCACATGTCTTTTGGAATAACCTTAAATTATTATTCCCAAGGCTTAACACTTAGCCTCTTTTCCCACCTTCCAGCCCCTAATCCCTTTCTCTCTCTATGGATGCTTAGTCCCCCATCACTCATTCATCATGTCGGCCTGCACTTGGCGGTGTTTATATTTTATTAATGTGATGCATATATACAGGTACAAAATCAGGCCCTTGGCCTACAACCCTTAGGCTTTCTGGCCTAACAATCACATAAGCCCACCGACTTATACAAACTTGGCTCACCAGCCTATAACACATATTTACAATTCATTTCATAAACCAGATTTACAAAGGGCTCGGCCTTGGGGACACTACAATCCCCTTCCCCTTATTTATGCACTGTCCTCGGTGCAACCTTACACTGTCTCTGCAAGCTTTTCAAAGTTTTCAAAAAGATGTGGGTACTCTGCCCGCATAACATCTTCATGCTCCCATGTCGTGTCCTCAGGACCATACCAGGTCCACTGGACCTTTACAAGCTCTATGGCTCGATTCCGGAGCTATTTGTTTTTCCTGTCCAATATGCACACATGATGCACTTGCAGGACATCTTCTGGTTCCACCTGAATCACATTCCAATCGATAACATGATTAGCATCAGGTATATATCTCTTAAGCAGTGAAACATGAAACACATTATGTATAGTCATAGATGCAAGTAATGCAAGCAT